>WOVY01014081.1:70000-83525 GCA_013436015.1 Rhipicephalus annulatus | reverse complement strand
GTGTGTGTGTGTGTGTGTGTGTGTTTCGCAAATTTTCGGCGTAAGGATTTGTGGCAAAGCCACACAGTACGCGCTGTCTCATTGGGGTGGGCTTTTAACAACCGTACGGGTCGAGTTCAGAACCCCTTAACGACTGTGTATACGTACAATTTCTTGTCCCACTTTAACCCAGGTCGTTCCCAATGCCGCCGCGTACGCGTAAGGACGTCTCTAATGGGGCACGAAGCTTTCGCCGACAGATTTGTTGGCGACACAAGCAAGCGAAGAGGCTTAGAACTAGTTTTCGGTGCACCTATACGACTGTGTCAGTAGGAGTTTCAGAGCTGACTGCGCACCTCTTTTGAGTAATAGTGAAAGAAAAAAAAAGAACAAACGAAAATAGGCTCCTGCACGCACGTTCCTCGCCTTGCATGAGCATAGTCGCGAAGTTCGCCCTCCTAAGTTGCCCTTAGCAGACGTGCTCCTTGAATAAACGAGTCGACAAGAAGCTACGTGCTATGCATACAGATGGCAGACCTACGCTTCTTTTAAAGATTCCGTGTATGTGGCTTTGAGCGTTGTTTGCTTCAACTAGAATTTCTCATCATGTACATACTTGCTGTACCGAGAATTCGCCATTCAGGAACTTCGCTACGCATCACACGGTAATGTTTTCGTTACGCATATCCCATTGCCGTCTAAAGTGACAGTGTATCAAAGCATCAGTCGAGCACTCTGAGCTAATTTACACAAGAAACGCTTCGTTGTACCCCTGTAACAAGAACTAGCACGCCTGCGAACTTCGCCCCAGTCAATTTTAGCATCTACTAGATCCTAACTGGTCTTGCTATTAAACTGAGCTATGTAGCTTAGCCTAAATACTCAGTGCATTTTACGTATTCGCCTCAGACGACTCAAAGGCGAACAGCATGTTTTTCTTCTTCTGACCCATGTATTGACTCTCAAACACCTCTCTATAAATAGAGCTCATGATTCAGTCGGGTCGGGTCGGTCGGTCGGTCGGTCAGTCAGTCGGTCAGTCAGTCAGTCATCAGTCAGTCAGTCAGTCAGAGTCAGTCAGTCAGTCAGTCAGTCAGTCAGTCAGTCAGTCAGTCAGTCAGTCAGTCAATCATTCAAATCAATCAATCAATCAACTTGAAACAGAACATCGAGTAGGGAAGTTTAGTACAGCGTCCTTTTCTTCTGTCCGTATCCAGCCTGTTGCGCTGTCGATTACTCCATGATGAAACAATCAATCATTCGATCGATCAGTCTATCTCTTCTTTCGTTCTTGCGACCTTGTCGCCATTTCCCAACAACTATTCACATAAAATCCAGCCCAAAATAAAAACAATCCCATCAAATAATCAGATCCGCTCATCGATCGATATATTATTGTTTTCCTCAACCGCAGCTGTCACCTTTTCCGAGCATGCAGCGCATCGGCCGATCTTCCGGGCTCCCGGTTCCCGAAGCGGCTGCGTTGTTTGTTGTTTTAGTCGGAGAACAGGCTACGCCAGAGCCCCATTTATTCGAGTCACCAAAATATATAGGGCGAAACCCGCGGCTATGTCAATTCCTGCCCAAGTGCCCGGGAATGGAGCCCTTAAAAATAGATTCACCGGTGCGCGCAGTAAATGGGATCTGGAACGCACAGTCAGGGTCGGGATTTGGTATTTCTCGGGCCTTGTTGCTCTTGGCAAAAAAAAAACCTATTATATCGAACTGCCACAGCACATGAAAAGCGGGACATGTTTACTACTGCCTAGCGCGTAGGAGGGAGGCGGGAGAAAACCTCTTGGGATCCTTCGAACGGCTGTTTCGCGTCCTTGATCGACGTCTTAGGACGTATTCTCCCGGCGCGAAAAGGGGAAAAAAAACGTTTTTGTTTACGCTCCGCGAATGAGCACTTGACCTTCCCCACTGCGCACGATCCTTTCACCTCCCCAACCGAGCTGTCGAAATCGCGCACTTCCGAGATGTACACGCCATTTAGTTTATTCCTGTCAGCAAAGAGACGCGAGAAGAAGCTATGAGGACTGCGGCACATGGCAATGATGGTTGTATGCGGCGGATAAGGAGGATTAAAACAATTGCTGGAGTGGAAGCTCCCGCAATGCCTTGCCAGCGGAAGTGAATCCAGCTTTTGCCACTGCCAAGATGTCGGAAACATGCTCTTTTCTGATAGTGCCCACGTGAAGATCAAGGGGCTTTGATGTGTTAGCGTAAATTCTACGTTAGCTCTGCATTAAAAGACAGTTCTTTCCGACGAGATAACACACAAAAACGAATATGGGTGATTGAATCTCCAAAGAAACTTTGCCTCCAATTAGAGGCGCACTAGGGAAAACTGCTAACTTGGATCACTATAGGACCCAAAAAAGTTTCCCTCACTACATTCGTTGGGCATTCGAAGAAGAGGCTCCGTTCCTAAACGCTGAACGGCTTTATCGGCAGTACCACGGCTGTGAGGCTCCATTTTCTAGGGACGGCTCTCAGCTCTCCCATAGTAAAGTACCGAGTACTCTAAGTCGTTAACCACTTCTTCTAACCGCACAAATGCTGTACGGTGATACTTTATCATGCCCCTAGTGAGATAGCCACCGCAACCGCCATCCTTCCAGGGGCACGGCTTCACCTCTAGACGATGAATTTCACTCCTGCAATTTTTAAAGAATTATTCATGGCGGCAGATAAATGCGCGTTTGCGGCTTGGCATGGCTTGCATGACGTGCTGAAACGCGCGTGCGTCAAAGAAACGCACCGCGGCGCGCGCCTGCGAGTATATGGCAGGACCAGCACCTGGCGTCGCAACACAGGCGAGCACGCGCACCGCGTCACGTCGAAATGTATTGGCGCCTTGATTGTGGCATGTGGTCATGTTCTCACATTACACGCATCTCATGATTATCATGTTTGCACCAGTCACATACTTTCGTCATCCATTGGCGTCACGTAATACCAAATTTGGCATATGTGAAGCTAGCGAAACACTGATGCCACACTGATGATGCCGTGAGCGCATCATCAGTGTGGCGTGTAGTCATGTTGTTACATGACACACATGTCGTGATTATCACGTTTGGATGTGTCATCTACCTATGTCGCCATACGCGCCGCGTAATAAAGAGTTAGGTACATGTGAAGCCAGCGAAACGGCCGCGAGCGCATCATGAGCGTAGTATGTAGCCATGTTGTTACATGACACGCTTTTCATGTTTATCATGTTTGCACACCAGTATCATACCTTCGTCATCTATGCACGTCCCGTGATACCAAATTTGGTATAAGTCCCTTTTGCATTAACATTTGCGCACGTTCATCCGTCGTTTCTATATATGGGGCAATGAAAAGCTAGTTCTCGAAAATCACAGCATATTCACGAGTGAATGATGATGAGTGGAGCGAAGTGTCTCTGTCTCTCTGTCCGTCCGTCCATCTGTCTCTCACACTAGCGCCACCTGCCGAGTGAGTCATACAACTAGGTGGTTACGAACCGGTTGCAAAAGACATGCAAGGTCAGACCGACGACTTCGGGAGCTTCGCCCCTGGAAATCTGGTAAACCGTGAATCCCCCGGACATTCACTCGACCATCATACAACGACGTCCCCTAGCAGGAGCCGCGAAGGGCCCGTGCCATAGAACGGTGCGGACTATGGGCACTATATGGGCGCGCTTGCGCCTGGCGTCGGAGCTCTCGTTTTGGTGGCGTAGCGTAGCTTGCCGAGCGAGCCCTGTCATGCAAGAGACATGCTCATCGTGTGCCGTTCTGACACTGTCATTTGCTACAAAGGGAGCGTGGCTACGACGGTGGGATGGATAGACAAGGCTCGAACCAACGCCGACTAAATTTCAAGGCCGAAGGGCTGCCGCAGTGACGTCAGAGGGCGGGGGCCCAGTTACGCCGCGAACGCGGCGGAAAGCCTGTGTTTCGTTCACGTTTTGGGAGAACCAACACTCCCGCTCTCGCAGCTGCTGCGGCTTGATTGGGCCGAATAAAAGACGTAGAAAAAAAAGTCTTACTGAGCATGCTCAGTTCGGCAACTGGGCCCCCATCCTCTGACGTCACTGCAGCAGTCCTTTCGGCCTTGAAATTTAGCTCGAACCCAACGAGCAAGCTCTTAAGACGACTCCTGGTTATATGCGGTTGAAGTCCGCTGGAGCATTCGGGTAACATTTCAGTGTCCCAATACAAAGCGGGTGCGTGGCTTTCCAGTACCATTCAACACCGCCCATTGGAAAGACTTGGGTCCTCATTGTAAATTGAATCAGAACGGCAAGCTGGACCAGTCGGCAATTAGAGATAATTTTGCTGTGGGTAGCGCGACCCGGACGGTGGGATAAAGAAACGAACAGTGTAAAAAACAAAGACGTGGTGCCCCATTGTAAAATATTACACACTCTGGGAAGTCACGTAGTTTTAATGTGACACTCAAATTTTACCAGAACGTTCCAATGGGTCTTTGTTACATATAAAATTGGATCGCTTTCGTTCATTCGTTTGTGTTTGTCGAATATTAATGCTCCATGTATGTCTCCTGAGAGGTATTTCCTTCTCGCTTCCATCACGTCAAAGTTCATCGGGACGGCTTTACGCTCTCCCATAGTAGAGTACCTAGTACTCTATATCCTTAACCACTTTTTCTGAACACACTCAAGCCTTGCATAAGAAGGGATGGCTTTAAGCTCTCCCATAGTAGAGTATCTAGACTCTAAATCGTTCCCCACTTTTCTAAACCCACTGCTTCAGAGACAGTTTGTCAAGCAGACTGTCCGGGATGACTTATGCTCTCCCATAGTAGGGTACCTCGTACTCTAAATCGTTAAAACCTATTCTAAACACAGCTCTCCCATAGTACAGTACCAAGTAGGGTAAATCGTTAACCACTTCTTTCAAGCACACGGTCTCTAGATGTTTGTATTGAATGGGACGGCTTTCTGCTCTCCCATAGTAGAGTACATCATACACTAAATCGTTAACAACTTTTCCTAAACGCGCAAGCTCTGCGCTCATTATACCTCTAGGCTCACGGCGTAATTTTCGTTAACAGGGCCTCATCAAGTGGGAGGTCCACGGGCCGGCTTCATGCTCTTCCATAGTAGAGTACCTATAGTGCTCACAATCGTTAACCACAATTAAATGCGAAGCATTTCTTAGCGAACTTCGGCGACCTTAAGCGTATCCGTCCGTCCATCCGTCCGTCCATCCGTCTATCTATCTATCTATCTATCTATCTATCTATCTATCTATCTATCTATCTATCTATCTATCTATCTATCTATCTATCTATCTATCTATCTATCTATCTATTTATCTATCTATCTACCTATCTATCTATCTATCTATCTATCTATCTATCTATCTATCTATCTATCTATCTATCTATCTATCTATCTACTATCTATCTAGCCGCCTACGACTTTTAGCTCTCCTGGCCGTTTAGATAATGGTATCAATACCTAATTTGGTATGGCATAACATGACTGTATGAAGAACCATATTTGACTAGTAATAACATGAAAATTATGACATGTATGTCATGAATGTCATAATTTACGTTTCTTGGTCCTGCAGCTCTTGCGGTGGTTCCGTACACATGACATGTTGCAAAACTGGTATGGTATGACATGATTGCATGAGAAACACAAGCGACAGACCCTAACATGAAAATCATGACATGCGTGTCATGTAACAATATGGCTACATGCCATGCTTATGATGCGCTCGCGGCCCGTTTCGCTAGCGTCACATATACCAAATTCATAATTACGGTACGTGAATGGATAACGAAGGTATGTGACTGGTGAAAACATGATAATCATGAGATGCGTGTCATGAGATGCGTGTGGCCGTTTTGCTAGATTCACTTATACCAAGTTGGTATTATGGGGCGTGAATGAATGGCGAAGGCATGATACTGGTGCAAACATGATAAGCATGAGATGCGTGTCATGCAACAACATGACTACATGCTACGCTCATGATGCGCCCACGGCTGTTTCGCTAGCTTCACGTGAACGAAACTCTGTATTACGCGACGCGAACGGACGACATAGGTAAATGACACATCCAAACAGGATAATCACGACATGCGTGTCATGTACCAACATGACTAAATGCCACACTCATGATGCTCTCGCTGCCGTTTCACTAGCTTCACATATGCCAAATTTGGTATTACGTGACGCCAGTGGATGACGAAGGTATGTAACCAATGATAATCATGAGATGCGTGTCATGTGAGAACATGACCACAATCCACAGTCAAGACGCCAAAACAGTTCCACGTGACGAGGTACGCGTGCTCACCGGCGTTCATTTCGTCGCGTCACGCCGTCGTTGCCACGCCCGGCGGCGGTCCTGCCATATATACTCGAAGGCGCTGCCACGCTGCGTTGCTTTGACGCATGCGCGTTTCGGTGTGTCCGGGCGTCCCTCCGTCACGAAAAAGAGCGAGACGCAGTGTTTTCTGGGCAACGGATCGGCATAGAGTAATGATACTTTATGGCATGGGCGCGAAATGCGGCATGTCGTTTCGCGCCGGTTGCTGTCTGGCCGCGCCGACGAACGCTGGTCGCGCCTGGCGTCAGAATAGAGAGTGCTTGCGTTTTGCTAACTTAGCGTCGCTAAGCCCAGCGTGCGCGCGCGTCAACGCTCCATTAGAGTATATCGGGGCCCTTCATGATGCGCTCGTGGCCGTTTTGCTAGCTGCGCATATACCAAACTTGGTGTTAAGTGACGTCAATGGATGACGAAATATATGACTTGTGCAAACTCGATAATCCTGACACGCGTGTCATGTCGGAACGTGACAACATACCACGGTCATAGCATGCTCGCGGCCGTTTCGCTTGCTCCACATACACTAAATTTGGTATCACGTGACATGAATAGATGAATAAGGTAAACGGCACATCCAAACACGATAATCATGACACAGAAATCATGTACGGCATCATTTACATCCACTTCGTAGTGTTGTGCTTAAAGTTACTTTAAAGCGACAAATCAACA
The DNA here is from genome assembly GCA_013436015.1 of Rhipicephalus annulatus. Lineage (NCBI taxonomy): Eukaryota > Metazoa > Arthropoda > Arachnida > Ixodida > Ixodidae > Rhipicephalus > Rhipicephalus annulatus. The sequence goes on along the minus strand of WOVY01014081.1, from coordinate 76,530 downwards.
TTTCTCATTCATGCTTCGGATATCATCGATTCCCACTGTACGTGGGATCTGCCAATATTTTTGTCTTGAACTTGATTTGTCACCGCCTTCAATGCAGCGCGTTTGGAACGCGTTTGTGCTTTATGCCTTGGCAACGACTTAAGACAGCGCGTTCGAGACGCGTTTGTGCTGCATTGTAGGCTGTGGCAAGCCAAGTTAAATTCAAGGACCGCTTCTGAATACGTACGACTCTCGGTAATACTCCTCGTCGTCTCAGCGCAGCTCGGGAGGCAGGCGGCTTGCATGGCCGGCCAACTCCCGCGATCGAAAGGACGGTCACACCCACTACCAGCTTTTTTAAATGCGAAGCATTTCTTAGCGAGCTTCGGCGACTTTGAGCGTATCTATCTATCTATCTATCTATCTATCTATCTATCTATCTATCTATCTATCTATCTATCTATCTATCTATCTATCTATCTATCTATCTATCTATCTGTCTGTCTGTCTGTCTGTCTGTCTGTCTGTCTGTCTGTCTGTCTGTCTGTCTGTCTGTCTGTCTGTCTGTCTGTCTGTCCGTCCGCGTACGAGTTTTAGCTCTCCTGGCCGTTTTGATAATCGTATCGATACCAAACTTGGTACGGCATAACATGACTGTATGAAGAACATACTCGACTATTCATATCATGAAAATTGTGACATATATGTCATGAATGTCCTGATTTACATTTCATGGTCTTGCAGCTCTTGGTTTCGTTCGCATGGCATGTTGCAAAACTGGTAGGGTATGGCAAGATTGCATGGCGAACACAAGCGAGAGACCCTAATATGAAAATCATGACATCGTGTCATGTAACAACATGGCTAACATGCCACGCTCATGAGGCGCTCGCGGCCGTTTCCCTAGCGTTACATATACCATATTTGGTATTGCAGTACGTGAATGGATGACAAAGGTATGTGACTCGTGCAAATATGATAATCATTACATGAGTCATGTAACAACATGACTACATGCCACGCTCATGATGCGCTGGGGGTCATTTCGCTAGCTTCACCTATACCAAATTTGGCATTACGGGACGTGAATGAATGACGAAGGTATGACACTCGTGCAAAACATGATAATAATGAGATACGTGTCATGTAACAAAGTGACTGCATGCTACGCTAATGATGCGCTCGTGGCCGTTTCGCTAGCTTACCAAACTCAGTATGTACCAAACTCAGCATTACGCGACGCTAACGGACGACGTAGGTAAATGACATATCCACACACGATAATCATGACATGCGTGTCATGTACCAACATGACTACTTGCCACTCTGATGCGCTCGCGGCCGTTTCTCTAGCTTCACATATGCCAAATTTGGTATTACGTGACACCAATGGTTGACGAAGGTATGTGACTGGTGCAAACATGATAATCATGAGATGCATGTCATGTGAGAAGATGACTACATGCCACAGTCAATGCGCCAATACATTTCGACGTGACGCGGTGCGCCTATTCACCGGCGTTCATTTCATAGCGTCATACCGGCGTTGCCACGCCAGGCGCCAGTCCTGCCATGTACTTGCAGGCGCGCGCCGCGCTGCGTTGCTTTGACGCATGCGCGTTTCAGCGCACCTGGCGTCCCTCCGTCACCACAAGAGGAAGGCGCAGTGTTCCTGGGTAACGCATCGGCGCGATATGCAGCATGTCGCATTTCGCGCCGACGGACGCTGGTCACGCCTGGCGTCAGACTATAGAGTGTTCTCGTTTTGCTAACGTAGCGTCGTTGTGCCCAGCGTGCGCGCGCGTCAGCGCTACATTGGAGTATATTAGGCCCTCTATGACGCGCTCAAGGGCTGTTTCGCTTGCTCCACATATACGAAATTTGGTGTTACGTAAGGTCAATGAATGACGAAATATATGACTGGTGTAAACATAATAATCCTGACACGCGTGTCATGCAAGAACATGAGAACGTGCCACGCTCAAAGCTAGCTCGCGGCCATTTCGCAAGCTCCACAGATACTAAATTTGGCATCACGTGACGTGATTTCATGACGAAGTAAATGACACATCCAAACATGATGATCATGACACGGAAGTTATGTACAGCACCATATACCTCCACCTCGTAACGTTGTGCTAATATTAAAGTGAGATATCAACATTTCTCATTCGTGCTTCGCATATCGTCTATTCCCACTGTACGTAGGATCTGCCCTTTTTTTTCCAAACAACACTGACGCCTCGCAAATAGCAGACCGCAATTTCGTAACTGAGGCCCACGGACGCCTTTATGCTCTGCCATAGTAGCGCACCTACTATTCGAAATCATTACCCACTTTTTTAAACACTGAAACAGATATCTGGTCTCCCATAGTAGAGTACCAAGTACTGCAAGTCGATGAACACTTCTTTCTGAACATATACAGTAGCGGCAGGCCACCGATTGCATCGGCCAGAGATGGCGCTACGTGTGCATGTCCCCAAGTCACAGTCATAACTGTGAGACAGAAAACTCGAGCGAGAAAGAGAGAGCTAAGTAAGCATGGCTAAAGTGTGTGCTGAGTCGAGCCTGGTCCAAAAAGGCTCGGTACGTGGAGAGATTGAAGCTGGGTAGGCAGGAGGAAAGCAAAGGGGGCGCTACGGGGGAAGCGGTACAGATGGCGTGGTAAGAAGGAAACAGCAGGAGCGCGACTGGCTGTGCAGGTGACTGGCTGTGCAGCAGTTGACCAATTGCAATGCGAGCTCGAGCGCACGTGGTGCTGGTGAGAGAGAACGTTGTGGTAAGATGCACTGAGTCTAGGTGGCGCTAACAGTTTCACCAGGTCCGCTGTTTAAAAAAAAAGTTCGCCACTGCGCATAAATGTTTTGATACGGCACCGCCTTTTTTATGGGAGGGAGAGGGGGTACGGGAAAGCGTGTAACAATAGTCAGCTCAACTGGCGGTCAATTAGGTGCGTCCGGCGAATTGTTTGAAATATCAAGCACAGCAACGCAACAGCACATGAATGGGAGGCACACCATTCTTGCGATACAGCGCGGCATGGATGATGATTACAATGTGAAGACATTCACCATATTATGAACAGGAATTAGAAGAACTGAGATTCCTGAATTTATTCCTTTATTGAGATTTGTGAAGCTATAGAAGATAATTAAATTACGAATAGCGTATACAAATTTAACATTTATCTGTAATCGAAATACACAGGCAAGAGGTAGAAAATGACATTGAAAAAAATAAATAAACCAAGAGAGACTAACGAAGTTGCTATTTCGATGGAATGCTCTGTAATAGGGAGCAACAACTTATCAACTCGTATGCCGGTGTCCTCAACTTCAACACAGTCGTCGGGCTGTGCAGTGTTTCGACGAAACCTGATGTGGCTTCTTACTGACAAGACCTTGAGAGCCTGGCTTCCAGCACAAGAAGCCACACGATCCCTCCGGCAATTCTTCAAGGCAAGAGAATAGGGCGACCACCGGTGATACAATAGAATTAGATCATGCGTGTGCTGTGAAATTTGATCGATCGTACTTTGTTTCTTACTCTCTTATTGGCATCCCCATGTGTAGTGTAACTACCGGGCGGTATACTCGAAAACAACATTCTGTGGCAATGAGGGGAAGGCTACGGGACCAAAGTGGACGCGTGCCATGACAGTATAATATATAGTGCACCACAAATGCGTCCGTGTTTTCCTCGTGAAAATAATAAAAAAAGAACAAAATTATTTCTTATGATGTTCATAAAGAGTCGCTGCATGCACCAAGCACACATTCATATCTGTTGTTGCTGCTTTCCGAAGTGTCTAATCGCGTTTTTGCGCTTCTGAAAACGTCACACCTGATGGTCCAAATGGCGCTTTCCCCTTCAGGTAAGCGCGCGTCGCTCTTTAGCTACTCCGACGACTCGCCGAATGTGTCTAGTTTAACTCACAAATAGCTGTGTAAGCAGAGGTATGAAATTGTTTGCAGTGAGTTTGCGCGAACGCGGCCGTCATTCGAAACGAAAGCTGAACCCGACTGCTTCGCGGAGGAGTACAGAAGCATGCAGTAGCTCCGCCTCCGTGGCTTTCCCTTCATTGCCACGTAAAGTTTTCCCCGAGTATGGTCCATTTAACCTTATTGTATTATTTACATTCCTTTTCTCTCTCTACTATGCAGTGGAAGAGAAAAGGAGAAGGTGGAAATGTAAAGAAGTGAAGAGTAAATCGGTCCGTGCCCTATATAACATATTATTTAAAAGGCCCGGTATAGGCTTTACATGAAATGCAAAACAAACGTGAACGTACCCTGTGTCTGGACAACCAAGCGTTACCAGCAGCGCGCTTTTCTTGGACAATTGGTACATGACATAATTGATGATTGATATGTGGGATTTAACGTCCCAACTATACGATTACGAAAGACGTCGTATAGTGGAGGGCTCCGGAAATTCAGACCGCCTTGGGGTAGTACATAACGACAGTGTGAAAGGTTCGACCAGAAGTATCGTTCGAAGGGGGCAGCTGTGGATGCGTGCGTGCATCACCAGATCGCCCGTAATCACCACGAACACCTCCCCCCCCCTCTTTCCTCACACCACCACCACTCTTCCACTCACGCAATGCACAGTACATCGCCCTTACACAGAGCCAGATAAATCATTGAAGAATATATGTTATAGGTGCATGCGTCGGGTCATGCAAGTGGCCAAGCGGGCAGGTCTTCCCGGCCTGCTGGTGCGCGCTAACGAGCACAGAGGCAGCTGGTCGCTGTAGTAGTGACATCTACCGGGCGAGACAGGCGTCTCCTAACGAGGCGTCCGCGACATGACAAGCGTATACGGGAGACATTGGAGGAATGACGTGTGCGCGGACTAGGGCCTCCGAGGGAGCCCCTCCAGGCCGCCAAGACAATGAGAGAAGACAGCGTGACTCACGACGAAACCACCGCCTCGTAGTCAAGCCGACGCGAAGAGGTCGTGACAGATCTCGCCCTCAGACGTCGTTGCACGCACTGCTTGTACACGCGCTGCTAAGGGAACGCGATTGCCGTGCAGGCGTCGGCCGCAGTCCCCTTCTTCGCGCGGCCCCTGATTGCGCGACGGAGCGACGCAATCAAAGCTACGCGCAGCGCCACTCGGTTTTATCGAACTCGCGTGGCAGGAAAGCTGTTGTTTTCTTTTTTTTTTCGTCTTTATTCCACGGAAAGACATCCATCGACTAGAGTGAGCATGCTGCCCTCCAATTGCTTTGATGAGTGTTGGGGTGAGTTTTGTGTATGTCGCGTCATACAATCCCGGAGCGGCAATTCGGATCGGTCATAGTGGGCGGTAATCTGGAGAGGTGCGAACCTCTCCAATATAATCATTAAAGAGATTACGGCACTTCATTCCCCTTCAGTTTGCTATTGTTAATTTGATTGATTTGTGGGGTTTAATGTCCCAAAACCACCATATGATTGTGAGAGACGCCGTAGTGGGGGGCTCCGAAAATTTCGACCACCTGGGGTTCTTTAACGTGCACCCAAATCTGAGCACACGGGCCTACAACATTTCCGCCTCCATCGGAAATTCAGCCGCCGCAGCCGGGATTCGATCCCGCGACCTGCGGGTCAGCAGCCGAGTACCTTAGCCACTAGACCACCGTGGCGGGGCAGTTTGCTATTGTTAATTATGTATTGGGTTTAAAGACATATATCTGTGCAAGAATCCAAGAAGGGACAGTAGGCTGCTCCTACCAATATAATAAGATGTAAGCACTTCAACGAACGAGCACACAATTCCCAAGAAAGTGGATCGCAGGTCAAAGCCGTATTAATCACCAACTCAGTGAACTTCCCTGTTAAGATGGCTTACCCGATTGGCGGGCTTCTGCAGCCACCTTTGTCGAAGCCTATGCGAAGCGTGCATGCGACACATACTTACCTGCCAGTGAAAGCCCCAGGGCACTGCGCAAGCTCCCATTGTGGGAGTTGACGGCCCGTATCCAGCGAGAAAGCTACGGTTCGGGCAATCCGTCGCCCCCATCCGTCAAGATATCGTGGTGCCGCGTGACACGTTCCAGCTTTTGTGAAATCCTCGGGGTAGGACGTCTTTCGAGCATACGCACGTGTTTCTCAAGCCTCGCGTGGCGTGTATGCAGGCCGAGGCTATTGACAGCAACCAAGAAAGACAGCAAGCACCTACTCTTTCACGACTGTTCCGTGCAGCGCCGCATATATGCTGGATTACGACTCAACCAATTTGAATGCAGTCATAGTGGCGGCTGTGTGAAAGAGAAATGGGGCTAGCCACTTGCCCACAACTGTGCAGGTCAGACAGCATTGAACAGATGTCGACCAGAGGTGGGCAGTGAGGGAACACGAAATCCTTTTATCATTACTGGTTGGCTGAAGTGATGTGTAGCTTTGGTTACGCTGCACGCTTCGTTTGGGATGAAGTATCGAAGGGTAGAGAGGTGGGTTCGGGTGAGCAGTTTACAATACATGTCATTATTACCGTCATCATCATAGTTTTCCCATTCGCGCACATGCGGTGACACACGCTAAAGGTGTTCCCATCGTGGG
>WOVY01014081.1:0-67500 GCA_013436015.1 Rhipicephalus annulatus | reverse complement strand
AATGAAAGCCCCCACGCTGCCACGCTGCAGCCCTCATGAATTTGCATTGCAGATGATGGTTCATTCGCCACGAAACATAAAATCGTGATAATTTTGCGCTGATATCCAACCTTCGTTTTTTTAGTAGTGTTCGTTCAGTCTACAGAAACTCGGTCCAAGTTCTAGAGAAAGCATATCGCACTTTTAGTAGATTCAATGAGCTTATTCGTCTATGCATATTAATAGACATGCGAGGTGTGACATCCCCAGACCACCATATGATTTTGAGAGACGCCGTATAGGAGGGCTCCGGAAATTTCGTCCACCGGGGGTTCTCTTTAACGTGCACCTAAATCTGAGCACACGGGCCTACAGTATTTTCAAATCCACCTCCTTTGCCGTCGGGCGGAAAAGGACTTTCGCCGATGATTTCAGGAGATGTTTCTCAAACAGTGGATCTCTGACAGCCTAGCCCCAGGCACAACCACAGGGCAAATAAATTTTTTTCAGCTCTATTCAACTAGGCAATGCAGCGAAACACACGTCAACCTGTTTTTAGTGCGTTAGATGCTTCATCAAATGCGTAAAGTCATTATGCGCTGCATCGACATCAGCCCGAGTTATGCAAGAAAACATATCCCATGGTTACGTAATCACAATGTGTCCCAGGTCGTTAGATCTTGTGACGTCATCAAGGTGGCACTATTGCTTAATTGCAGGATGGTCATTTGGTCAAAGTGAAGCGATCTCGGAGGCACTGCAAGACCATGTCAGGTGCGGAAGGATTTTAAACACTGCGATACCATGGGCAGTCGAAAGCACATTCGGTGCAGATTGCTTTCGTGGGTAAAGAGAAGAGGAGGGGGTGACTGAGTGCAATCGCTTGTCCTCTCATTCTTCTATAGTTCCGGTGTGTGTGTGTGTGTGTGTGTGTGTGTGTGTGTGTGTGTGTGTGTGTGGTGTGTGTGTGTGTGTGTGTGTGTGTGTGTGTTTCGTGGGTGTTTGCGCTGCTGTATATTTTTTTTATCTGAAAGCTTCAACGCAATTAAGCCAAGATGGACTAGAGCGAGTGTGCACGAAACAAGCCAAGCGCGGGTGCTTGTTTCATATGTTCACAGCGGTCCGCTTTTCGGTTTGCGCTCAAGGTTTCAGCTCCTAGATTGCCTGCACCACTCTTTCAGCGGGGTCTGAAAACGCTGCCGATTCGTAGTCGAGGCTTCCTCAAACACGCGGGCCAAACATTATTGTCCAGCACTCGTCCTCGAATTCACACTGAATGTTCAAAGTCGGCTAGAATCATTCACTCTTCTCTGGAAATATGACGGCATCTGCCCAAATTATAACGAGAATGAAACGTAGGAAAGTTGGTTGTATTTCGGCCAAAGTCCGTGCATTTCTGCTTATATCGTGGTCCCTTTGGGTATATGATGATCGACCGGCAGCGCAACCAACACGGAGAGAGGAAAGAAGGTACACGACACAAAGTGCAGGCGTAACGTGCGCATCCACATGCCTGCATTCATCGGTATGAGTGTGGTTGCGATGGTTGCCCATCATAATATATCCAATATGACCACCATATAAGCACAACTGCACGGACTTTGGCCGATTTGAGTACCGTGAGCTGCGTAGTTACTGTGGCCGCCGAGGGATGCCGCCCACGTGCCCACTCACGATATAAGACTGAAAGTAAGTCACGGGTTAAAGGAAAAATAAGACAAAACAGGAGCTCAAGGTCGTGACGTGCGCTGACGAATGGACACATCTTCGCAACCTTTCGTCATGCCCTTCCCCTGCGTAGCTTACAGCGCACTCGCAGGTACGAAAGGAGAGAGAAAGAGCTTGAAGCGTGCGACTAATCTTTCTAACTCCGCCCGTACTCGATTGATTTGAATATTTTCAGGGGTAGTCAATTCGTGACGCAATAAACTCTTTCAATGATGCCATTCGACGATTACTTGGAAAAGTGTTGCACGAACCCTTTGAAAACTACGTACCAACTAGGCCCATTAGAACTTTTACAGATGTTCCATTTCATCGTGCAATACAATCAACCAAGAAAAAGAAAAAAGAACAAGGTGACTTTCACCGTCGAGCTGTATTCGGCAGATGCATATGGGACCCGCCTGTGTTTCGTTGCTGCTACTGTAGTTCGACTTAAATGCGAATTAAAGTGAGTGTGATCATTTGTGACAACAACGCTCGCTGTTCTTGCCGATCATTTTTACCAACGAGATGCACCACTGCAAGGGTAAGGCGGAACTGCGCCAGCTATACGTCGATTAAAGCTCTCCCACGGTCTTTCCGACTGCCGCGTGGCGAAAAAACAAACGAAATGTCTATCCCCCTCTCCTCCTGTCCAGGAAAGTGGGTTGGAAGCTGAGAGGGTGACAGGAGCAACAGGATCACTCTCGCAAAGGCGACAAGAAGGACGGCGTGCAACGCGTGACCTGCGTAGAAACAATAGAGCACACCTCTTGTCTTTTTTTTTTGCTTGATAGGGCAGCCGATCTGTCGCTGTCGCGTTGGAGTGGATGGCTCTCGTACGTCCATGAAAGTGAAACAAGAGAAGCAAGAATGAATAAGAAAGGAAGAATGATCGGCCACTGTATATGTAAACAAGGAGATGGAATCTGGGTCGAGAGCGGCTGCCTGAGCTTGAAGCCACGACTTCCGGCTTGCGTTTGCACCTGCACGTTGTGTGTACATAATCTAGCAGGGCTATCCATCCTCCTCGTTCTCCTACTTTTACCTTTTTTTTCTTACTTCACCTTTTCATTCTTCCTCCCAACGCGCTTCCACGTCCTGTATGGCTTCGAAGTCATGATTCACTTTGCAGAAGGACTCTGTAGATGTGCTCAATGCATGGCCTGCGTTATTGCGTGGACGCTTGAGCCGGATATTAGGTACGGGCGAAGATAGCAAGTAATACAATGCAGTTATTGTACAGGCGTGTAGTGGCTACTTAGAATAGTGTGGTTGCAGGCCAGTTGGTGTTTCACGATAAGCAAGGGTAACCACTGCAGACCACGGGACGCCGAAGGGGACAAGGGGATGCGGTTACTGGTCCCCCATTACCGATATCTTGCGACTCATATTAAGGCAAACGCTTTATGTGTCCCATCAAACTCCGAATGTGACCGTCTGCGTCTACACGAGTGAGGAAAAAAATCCAGTCATGTTGTCATCATGGTGGCCATACTTGCGACGTCACATGACTTCACATAACGTGACATATTCACATGACAGCGTACCTTGGCCCAACTTGGGGTTATTTGGGAGAGAGAGATAAAGATCAAAGAAAGACAAGGAGGTTGACCAGAGGGAGACTCCAGTTCTAAATTGGGAAAGGGGAAATGGAGTGTGAAAGAATTAAAATTAGGAAGAAAGGTTTGTGACAGCAGGATAAAAAAATTCAAAACAAAGAGCAGTGATTGGGGCACCACCCCGCGAGTTGCAGAAAGCTGTCTGTGCCCCCGTTTCCAGAAGCAAAGCGAAGTGACGTTGGATTAAAAAAACTTTCGGAGCTCGGAGGAGAAGCGGAAGTGGGGTTTGGTGCACTCGCCCCAATCCCTAAGCTACTCTTCTGGTCAGTATTGCATGACATTTTTTTACGCTAATAGGAAACAAGGACAGGTATTGAAAACAGGGAACCAGTGGCGTTGTTGTTCAGAACCTCCCTTCACTGTTGTCTTTCGTAAGCACTAAATGTCTACGACTTTGGTGGCGCTAAACTCAAAGTTTCACTTCTGCGTTATAGCCACAGTGTTAGTAGTATAGAACTGTGCCACGTTTAGCACTAACATGAACAGCTGTAGCGAGCACGATTTTCTTCCTCAAACAAACAAAGAGACAAAAAAATACGATGTCTTATTCGCCCCGAGGTCGTGCCGATTTCTTCACCAACTGCACCGGTGTGACTCTTCACCAACTGGGCCGGAGCGAGTATTGGAGACACTGAAAGGCAGCATATATAGTTCGAATTGCGCCGAGCTATACAATGATAAAAAATAAGTAAATCTAATATTGAAAACATATGGTTCCACCGAAGATGTCTATCCCCTTAAGACCCGAAGGCATCTACGTTTGTTCTCTATGACTGCGGAAGAAAAAGTGCCTCCCCTTTCGTCATACGCGATAACCACGGGAAAGTAGGCTGAGTTAGAGCCGGCTATGTCGACGTCATTAAAATCGTCACACGCGATGGCGTCATAGATAGCCAAGATTCTGGGCGTCATCGAGACGTCAAAGTAACGACATCATTGCGTCCCCACAGGTCTCTCGGTCAAAGCTGAACCGTTTACGGCGGCAGTGCCAAAACAAGGGAAAGTAAATAAAAAGAAATATTTCGATGCCTTCGATCTCGGAGGCATCGATTAAAACCAACTGTCTGCGTCTGATCTCGGAGGCAGTGCAACATTAGGGTGCAGGAAGTTTTAATGATAATTTTTGGGGTTTAACATTCCAAAACTACCATATTATTATGACAGACACCGTAGTGGGGGGCTTAGGAATTTCGACCACTTGGGGTTGTTTAACGTGCACCTAAACCTAAGCACACGGGCCTCAAGCATTTTCGCCTTCATCGAAAACGCGGCCCTGCCGCGGTGGTCTTGTGGCTAAAGTACTCGGCTGCTGAACCGCAGGTCGCGGGATCTAATCCCGGCTCCGGCGGCTGCATTTCCGAAAGATGGCGGAAATGTTGCAGGTCCGTGTGCTCAGATTTGGGTGCACGGTGAAGAACCACAGGTGGTCGAAATTTCCGGAGCCCTCCACTACGGCATCTCTCATAATCATATAGACAAATTTCAGCGGGCTTACGTCACGAAAATGCGGTGGAGCTGTCTCGGTAGGCAAAAGACGCTCTGCCAACCACAGTTCGTGCTGGGTTTTCGATGGTGCATGTGGTGTTCTCAGTCACTAAATACACTAGAAGAAAAAGAAACGGTACGCCACGATGCGTCGTGGTTGGATGTGAGGCGCGTCTCACAACTTAGTTTTGTTTGTTGGCGCACATCGCAGCCCTCAGCGCTTATGGCGGAAGTTACGCGCGGACGTCGCTATAATTTTACCCATGATGGCGACATCGGCCTACCTGTGTTTACAAACGTGGAATGGGTCTGTAGTGGTTTTAAGGCGTTAAACCCCACATATCAATCAATCATCCATCAAAAACGCAACCGCTGCCGCCGGGATTGGATCCTGCTACCTGCGAGTCAGCAGCCGAGTGCCTTAGCCACTAGACCACCGTGGCGGGTGTGCAGAAAGCTTTAGGAGGGGTGCGAGAGAAAATCATTACATTTACTGAGGAAAAAAAAAAACGAGGATGACTTCTCATTCATATAAACAACTCTTGGCCAATCCCCCTGAGTGGGTATGAGCCATAGTCGAGGCATCATCATTGGTGGTGGTGAAAAACTTTATTCGTCAGAAGGCCAAAAAGTAAAATAATATACTAAAAATAAAAAAAAGCAGCGTTGTGGGCGGCCTTCAGACTGCTGGTTGTGGCGTTCAGGCAGTGCCTTATATACTGTCCACTCTTCCTTTTGGGCAGCTAGTTTCGGCGCTTCGTCTTTCAGCGTTACGAGTCCTCCAAAGGCCTGACCACACGTGATCGCTGCAGCGCGTCAGCGCGCGGCGTTTAGTCGCGGCGCCGCTCCCTCTCCCCAACGGGTGAGAGGGCGCGTGGCTACGCGATGCTGCGTGCCCTCTCTCTCCTAGGGAGAAGGCTCGGCGCTGGGTCAAGAAAGCCACCCGCTGTCGCGCTGCCGCGCTCACGTGTGGCCAGGCCTTTAGGGCGAATGCACAGGAAACCCTGCACGTTTTCATGCCTACAACAACCACAGCACGGCATTCAGTGTTTTCATTTATCCTCCGCCGTACTACATGTTCCGTCGCACACACTCAAAGATCTTACGATATCACATTCGTGTAATAAAAACCAATGTCACACCCGGTGCGTCACAGCGTTCTTTCCTTCCGAGAGGTCGCAGACTCCGCAACAAGGACGTCGATGGAAAGCAAGACAACAAAAATAGTGTAACAAGGCGGAGGCAGCCGGCTGCGAAGGTGATGAGAATCTCCTTTGAAACGGAAGGAGTTAAGAAGAGAGCAACATTGACTTCCATGCGGGGAAGTAAAGCAGCGCTTCTTGCGTCGCGTCAACTTGGAGACACAAACAGGCGAAGTGACAGCTGGCGAGAAGGGTCGTTTCTTTCCGAGTGCGAAATCGTTTTCGACGACGTCACGGAAAATAGCTTTCCACTGCCGCTTCTTCGCTGCCATGTACGCGTCACGGTTGCTTGAGCGTCATTTCGACATAGTTTTTTTTTATTTGCAACGTTTGTAACGGTGAAATGGCTACGCGCTCCCCGCTGACTTTGTCGGCGAGTTCGATCAGACTTCTCCAATATATACGCAGCCTTTTTTTTATCTTGTAGTTCTTTGGTGCTTCAGAATCTCATTTCACGTTCGCTGCTATCTTGATACATCTTAAGTGGCATTTCGGTATAGCAATAGATGATAACAATCAGGCATAACAATGCACAAACTATTGACTAAAGTATTACTTTTTCTTATTGAACAAACAACGAACAAAGGAGTTGTCACCGTTACTTGGCTATGGCTGCGCCAGAACAACTCTTGTAAACCACATACTTATGACGAGCAAAAGCTATATTTGACTTTATTTTGGTATTACTATATCAATGAAGCGTTTCGTTATATTTAGGCTTTATGGCACGTATGACGCTGTGTATCTGTGTTTCTTGAATGCTGGCGAAAACAGTCTTGTGGTTCATGAAGTAGTTAGCAGTGGTGGCAACTTTGGCTTTTACATTGTAACGGCCCCTATTTGGTCCGGTGCTTCAACGTGCAATTCGAGACTACGCAACCTGCCTTCTAGCCATGTCATCTGCTCGCTAATTGGATTCAGCCTGTCGCTTGCGCTGAAATGCGCGCACAGGCTACCCGCGGAGCAGGTGCATCATCCATGGCAAGACCACGTGGTACAACAGCGGCGAGGCTCCTATAGCGCAGTTGCGACGCCATGGACCACGTGACGTCACGTCGCTATAGTGCTCCAGCGGCTTAAGGCAAATCATTTCGACATAAATTTAACCTATAGCACGAACAATAGCCCGAACTTATTCACACATGCATAAACCCACGCATGCAGAAAAAATAATAATATTAAGACGTACGGCGCTCCGCTCCTATCCCCAAGTGCCTTATTTGCGTTTGATTAATTCAAACCTAAATCAATTACCATTTAGCCTAGCAAGTAATACTGTGCCCATGCACAAGCTTTTCTGGTTAACCTTCCGTTATTCCGCTTTTTTGGTTGACTCCTTCCTTATCGTGCATGATTTATGGTCCACGCTATATGATGAACATCTCGCGTATTGTATATAAAGATAATTTACATCATGCTGTGCACTTTGCTAGCAGTATATATAGCGTCCTGGAGTAATTACTTCCCAGTACTCAGAAAAAAATAATAAATTATGCTTGGACGTCTCGAGACTATAAAAACTGAACACGTTCCCTCAGCGATAACCTTCATCGGGTTTTCCTTTCCTGTTGTCTTGCACATTAAGGGCGACACAAAGGAACTCGTTACTTCAGCGACAGCGCTCGGTATAGTGTCGCTAAGCGGCACGAACGACGTTAGTGGCATATAAAAAGCGACCGTTGCCAACTTTCATTTGGTGTTTTTTTTTTTTACTGAACGCGTGTACGTTCATTTTAAGTTTCAAAGCGATAGCCAGCGTTATATCTTGTGTCCGCGAGACCGACCCTCTAATGTCGTTTAGAGATACTGTAGCATTTCCAGCGTGGCGAACTTAAAATATAGCTCCTTCAGAATTTCAAACTTTGACATTTGTCCCTTTCATTAAGTTCACACTCAGTGCGCACACAAACCTTGCGCGCTGAATGAGAGAGCGTCCGTTCCGAAGGTAAAGTACAACACCTTACGCAGAGAACACGTCTCATATTCTCAACATAATTAAGAAGCCTTGACTGTTTCAGGCAGACCCGAAGCCGCGGGGAGCGGGGAGGCTAGGAGTCTGGAATTCAGCCGAAGTTTCGAAGTTTAACCGAGAATAATTAGTGAAAACACGAGTTTCTCACGGCTGTCAACAGCCACACCCCCCTTCCCCCGTGCGTCTATTCGTGCGCCCATTCGTTCATCCGTCCGTCCTTCTGCTTGTCTGTCTGCCGTTGCGTCCGTCCGTGCGTCCATATAGTGAACACTCCAAGTATACCGCCATCTCGCATTTTTTTCATCATATATTCATCATATAGCAGTACCGCCATCCGGCGAACATTACAAGGACTAAACGAGTGGTGGCTACCCACCACCACCACCACCACCACTACTACTACTACTACTACTACTACTACTACTACTACTACTACTACTACTACTACTACTACTACTACTACTACTACTACTACTACTACTACTACCACTACCACTCCTCCTCCTCCTCCTCCTCCTACTACTACTACTACTACTACTACTACTACTACTACTACTACTACTACATACATACATAGCAGACGCATGACCCACGACTTAAGGAGCTTCGCTACAAGTATCCGAAACGAAATTCAGGAAAGGGGACCGTCGAAGTCAACTAAACACTCGGAGGCTGATGAGTCCGTGCGAGCACTCCATTTTACGAAGCGCTTTGGCCTCGGCGAAGCCTCCGATGCGGCTCACTGACGTCCTTCGTTTCGGCTGTGATTGAAGAGGCCCTGCACCACTCTCATGTAGTTCTGCTAAGAGCTGCGCTAGAAAACGTCATCAGCTGTACCACAGAGATGTATGTAGGTTTCTGGGCTTCCGAAGGAAGATGGAGGGGTGCCCGTGCGTAGAACGCGTACGCATTTCAATATGACATGAAAAACGGAGTGTCATGGTATCTCTGACCTCGTTAAAGGAGTTCGAGTTTGGAGTTAAAGGAGTTCAAAAACCATGATGAATCGGGCCATACGAGCAGCGACAGATCTACGGTTCTGAAACACGTTACAAAACGTTGTTTACTTATCTGAAGGACTGTTCGAAAACGATGTCAGTTGAGACAGTACGGAAGTTCTTGTACAAGGCAGTTGTCCGGTAAGAGAGACCATAGTTATGTTCCTCACCGCCTCGACTACTGTTTTTTTTAAACCTTTTTTTTGCCCACTTTGCCATATCTTCCTGACTTTCCTGGGGAAGTGAGGGATGTGGTTAGGGGGCGTCTGGCCTTTTTATTCTCTGAATAACTCAACTGCTCAAAAAGTTGTGGATTTGCTTTGCTGTCAACCTGCACTATCGACTTCGAAAGAAGAGCCAATCACGGCAAGCATTGGCAGTGATAGAGTGTGCGCCATCCAAAAGTCAACGCGTGGACGTGTGCGATATTTCCAAACTGGAGTTCTACGTGCCTTAAATAGTGATGACGGCACGCAATACACCATTTCTAATGCAGGAAGCCGATAGTATACTATCTAATGCTGGAACGAACCATGCAGAAAAATAAAGCAAATCCAAAGTCTCTACCACGGCGAACCTATTTTCGAATTGCGTATCGTCTTGGAATGTTCAATGCACAGTTAGTCCGGCTTAAGTAAAACCGCAGCCCTTGCTATACTGGCAAGTCACAACCAAACGCTGCTGTACCACTGTGTTTCTCCAAGTATGAGATAACACCACATAACGATGACAAACGTGAACGAATCAACACGTAAACAAGCTGCCTTGCAAGTCTTTAAACCTTTATAACCAGATCGTGCAAAGCGCCGTTACAGGTGCTCCCGGTTTACTGCATTGAGAGCACCGTTAAATTCGCGCAGTTGCATCTAAAGAACAGTCAGAGATAAAATGGCGCATGGCTGGAATTGAAATTAAATTATCAGCGAGATGAACGGGGCGCCGGCCTTCGATGCAGCACCCAGCCGTTAACTTGTTATCGCTGTCGCAATTAGCCTCTATAATTACCGGTGCAGTTTGGTCGCGAGTTCACGCCTTGCGAGATATTCGCGGCTTCGTCCATCCACCCGCGCTTGCAGCTTCAGAAAAGCGTCGTACAACATATGCTCTAAAGAAAAAAAAAAACGCTGCAGACCTAAGGCTGCCAGATATGCCTGCATGCGTTAAACTATATCGTTGTGAATATCCATAAAACAGACTCTAATGCAAACAATATTATAGTGCTAAAAGCAATAATGCCTTACATGCAGAGTTTGCTAGCCAGAGTGTTATTTTGTTAAGTTATACCACTCGTATACCATAAGTACACACGGTTTTTCACTGCAGGACAAGGCCATCATATTCCACGTAATAATCTCGAAAGACTGTTGAAATGATTCGCTAGAGCAGGCTAATAAGTTCGCAGGATTTAATATTGTAAGAATTTAAAACTTCATAGGTTTTCATTTCTGGAATCTTTTATGAAAGTTATTGATGCGTGTTATATTTTCCCCTTGTTATAGCATGTTATGAAACGCATAAAATTTATTTTGTTGCCACATTATCGAATCAGTGTAATCATAAGAGCAAATGCTTTCTTTCCGTTTCATTTTCGGATAACTGCAATGTCTTGTGGTCACTGTATCGGTATATTATACAAATTTTGTTGTGTGATTGCAGCCACACTGCAAGGGAGTGAGGCATGTCTCAAGTCACGTTTGTGCAACATTTAGGGGCGAAGATTCCATAGGCCGTGGGTAGTATGTCCCGTATCGTCATAGTCAGCGTAGTAGCCAGTTGCATTGCATGCCAATAAAAACGGTGACACAGCATATCCACGGAGTGAATGATGATGAGTGGGGGAAAGCGTCCGTCAGTCTTTCCGTGCTTCCGTGCGTCCATCTGTCCGTCCATTCGTCCATGCGTCCGTCCGTTCGTTCGTCCGTCCGCTTCACCCCGTTCGCCATCCTTCACTTCGTGGACGTGCTGTGATTTTTTAAACCCTCTTTAGGTAACTGCTAAACACCCACCTGCGGGGCACTCACTACGCCATAAATCCACATAATTTTTGTGTGGTAGGGAGAAGTTCGCTATGCCAACCTTCATCCTTCTTCGGAGAAGCGTGGTACCCGCTACATACTTGAAAGGAATTTTGTGAAATTTTTTTTATGCTGCGGTTGACGAAGGTCAAGAACTTCATGCCTGAAGCTTTTGTAATGGGTTGGAACATTCGGTGACCCGCCCATTACGCGATTTGCGTGGTGTGACGCCTGGTTCTTGATTAGCTGTTCTAAAACGCTTGATTACTCAAATTAACGCGATTCCCTTGTCGACATCAAGCCTGCATAAGGTCAGTTTGCAACGGACTTTGAGCACCAGCGTAGCTCTGTGGTAGAATACTGGGCTGGCAGGCAGGAGACCCGGGTTCGAATACCATTCCGTTGTTACTGCTTTTCGTTTACTTAGTTTCTTGTCAGTTTTTCGCCCGAAAGTGATTACGGACACCGGCGGCGGCGGACAACTAGGGCGTACGCGACCCTCGCTGTGGTCTCGATCCTAACAGCTTCCGGTGTTAACTTAGTGGACAACACAATCGTTCTACTCGGATTTACTAATGTTGTTCCTCCGCCATGATAGAGCACTGCCACTTGAAAAATGAATATGTCCTCTTTCTAATGAGCGGCCATGCATGGCTGGAGCTGCCGATTTCGATCGCAGCAATGTTTCCTCAGCCACGAAGAAGTGCGCGTATTGACGCTTTTTTTTTCATAAACTCCCACTTTCGCATGCTTCTCGACAATCGCACTCTAGAAGTTCAATTCAATGCAATTCTTTATTTGCAAACTGTGAAACATACAGAAACATCACGACTGGTTGGAAATGATCCTATGAAGCACGATTTTGGTGTGGGGCCACACCTACTCTGTTTCACATCACGTGGAAGTGTACACATAACAATGAAGAACACCACAACATGAACAACCCAGAGAAACAATGGGAGGCACGGCTGTCCAGCTCGGCAATAGCCGATCAGCGCTGGCTGGTCCAACGGGTAGAGATGATGGTTATAGGGACAGCGGAGCCCTGGAATAGGGGCCCGACCATTTGGAATGCTCTGCGTTATGCGCGAATAAAGTTTTCCCTCTCTCTCTCTCTACCGCTTCCGGCGGGAGTTCCTGCAGCGGAACTTAGGCTTCGGCTGCGACGGCTGTGACCGCTTGTGGTTCGAGAACAACCACTGTGATTAACGCATTGCGAAAAGCATTATATCGCTCCTCAAAGACCATGATCACACGAGGCACAATGTGCGGCATGTGAAATAAACAGTGTGGTAAATCCAAGTCTAACCTCATTAAGTAGCGCGAACAGGGAACCAATAATTCTGAAAGGCTTGAGTGCAGCGTCGGATTGAACCCACTGCTAAACACCGGGGCCGAACGCTTCAGCTTTCGCTGGTTAACCATTTGCACAGATGGCTTCGGGCGGTGATTGTTTTGTTTTCGTGCTGATTATTGGAAACCTGTTGAAAAAAATATTCGGTATTTTTTAAAATTTATTATTCGGTTCAAACACCGAATCAAATAGAACGCAATTGGACTCGTTATTCGAGATCTTCGAATATTTGGAGACCACTAGATAAAGCTTTTATCTTTTTGACACTGTCGAACAAGGGCACCTGCAGTGAGTTTTTCAATTCTTTTGTACTTATAGATGCCAAAACACGGCATTGTTTACCGAAACGCATTAGGAATTCTAGCCATGCTGTGGCGCCTACATGTATTTTAAAGAAAGGATTAAGTTACGTGTTGAACAAACAACATGCTTATGTTAAAGGACCTACATCTATAGTGATTGTCTAGAAAACGCAACATGTTCTTCACATTTATCTCATAAGGCCAATCAGTGAAAGTGCGAGAATACGCTTAAAACTCGGAGCACCACTGACGGCTATAAAGCATGGCATTAGGTACACCTATGCATTCATCTCGTGGCCTTTTATATTTTTACAGGGGTGGTGTGGTGTACTCCTTAAAGTGTATCACTATCTCCGGGATGGCTGTAAGCTCTCCCATAGTAGAGTACTTAGTACTCCGAATCGTTAACCACTTTTTCTAAACACTCTCCCATAGTAGAGTACCAAGTACTCTAAATCGTTAACCACTTTTTATAAACACATACGACGCTGCCGTCAGCAGGACCACTAGTTTTTCTTTTTTTTCGTTCGAAGCGGGGCGGCTCAGTGCTCTCCCATAGTTGAGTACGAAGTACTCGAAATCGTTTAACATATCTTCTAAATACACAGCGCCGTTTCGCACTCATCAAGTGTAAGACCCACGGGACGACTTTAAGCTCTTCCATAGTAGAGTATCAAGCACTCTAAATCGTTAACTTTTTTTCTAAACACACGTCGTTTATGAAAGCTTGTTTTCTTTCCACTTCGTGAACCTGATCAACTGTGAGGCCCACGGGACAGCTTCCAGCTCTCTCATAGTAGAGTACCTGGTACTCTAAATTGTTACCCACTCTTTCTAAACACATTCGGACTTAACGCACAAATTGTGCGTTGACACTCTCATTCCAATTGGCCTAATCGAGACATTCATTGTCATGAGCTGGTTCACGGCGTAGTTTTTGTCAACGAGGCCTCATCAGGTGTGAGGCCTCCGGGACGGCTTTACGTTCTCCCATAGTAGAGTACCAAGTGCTCTAAATTGTTAAGCACTTGTTCTTGACACATTTGGACTGCTTTCGATCTGCTCTCCCATGGTAGAGTACGAAGTACTCTAAATCGTTCAACGCTATTTATAAACACCATATGTGTAAACACACGGTAAAGCGTATACAAGGGACGCTTTAGCACGCTTACGTTTATTATCACACAAACGAATGCGAGTCGTCAAACCAGTGATCTAAAACGCGTATTGTACGCAAGATGATAATCTGTCGTAGTATATAGAGCACATACCAAAATGAAATGGTAGCAGGAGTCTCAAAGCCACTTCAAAGAGCCACAGTCTCAAAATTTAATCCTGCATCGGGCCGGAACAGTACATGAGTGGGAACCAGGGGAAGGCCGCAAGGAGTTCGAATGAAATATCAGTTTACGCTAATCTTTTGAAAGAATAATTTTGAAAGATCAAATCGCCCTTTCGAAACTCCGTCGTGCCTCTGTGCTACGTCACATATAAATTACGATTAATTCCGAAAATTTATGTGTTTCCTCTTCGATGCCCTAAAAGAATGATGCACTGCTAACTTTTTAAAAGCCTTCCCGTTTTATTAAACCTGTCGCCGTCCGTCGCGCGCACGCTCTTGCATACAACGGGGGCGCAGCTAAGGGCTCGTTCTCACAGCCGTAAAGCGACTCGTCATCATGACGTCTCCGGTTTTTGTCAGGAGAGAGCAGTTCCAGCCCGTTTTCTCTTCAAAAAACGGGGTGACGGTGACGTAGAGTGATGCTCGCCAGTTGAAGAAATCACAGAAGTGATCGCAAGTCACCACTTGTGGCGCTGGCGGCGCATTCTTGCTTGGCAGAGAACTTAAGCTGAAAATTTACCTTTTTTTCCATTAAGATAGAATTTATCGAAGTAGAGGCATTAGGCCAACATCAAAAAAGAAAAAAAAAGGTTTTTTTTTGTCGAGCCTGGTGGCATACTTGTCACCACCCCGTTATAAAGGGGACGCTCATAGCATCCATCCATCCATGCAGTAGTAGACTGCTGCGCCATCTGCAGGTGCCCCAAGTTAACCATATTAGTTGTTTCTTATTTACACAATGACTAAAACCTGATAGATTGATACGTGGGGTTGAACGCCCCAAAACCACCATATGATTAGGAGAGACGCCGTAGTGAAGAGCCCCGCAAATTTCGACCACCTGAGGTTCTTGAAAGTGCACCCAAATCTGAGCACACGGACTTACAGCATTTTCGCCTCCATCGAAAATGCAGCCGCCACAGCCGGGATTCGATCCTGCGTCCTGCGGGTCAGCAACCATAGCCACTAGAACGCCACAGCAGGGCATGACTAAAACCTAGACGCCGTTCCTGAAGAATATAGTTTTTGTTCGGCGATTATGTTTGAGCCCAAGGTTACAGGTTGCCTCACGAAAAAAAAATGCTTAAGGTCTGTCTCGTATGTGTAGGTTCAGAGAAAAAAGAACTATTACTACAGCGACAGGCGAGAAATTAATGCAAGAAGCATTTAGCAGTGTAACGAACAATTACCAGGTAATGAAAAGAATATCAGACGAATATTATCTAGTGCGGGCCGCGGGCCAAAAGCGAGAGGTCGGAGGACCACGTGTTTGAGAGACCCGCCATAGCACATTCAAAAGCAGCGCGAAAATGACAGAACACGGAGGCGCACAAATACACCAATATCTGTGGTTCACTGGCATTTCGATTATTATTATTATTAATATCCTTAGTTTTGCGTTCCAAAGCCATTATGATTATGAGAGACGCTGTAATGAAGGGCTCCGGAAATTTTGGCCATCTGGTCTTCTTTAGCGTGCACAGTGCACGGACCTCTATCATATCACCTCCCCCCAAATGCGACCGCCTTGGCCAGGATCGAGCCCCGCCGCGGTGGTCTAGTGGCTAAGGTACTCGGCTGCCGACCCGCAGGTCACGGGATCGAATCCCGGCTGCGGCGGCTGCATTTCCGATGGAGGCGGCAATGCTGTAGGCTTGTTTGCTCAGATTTGGGGGCACGTTAAAAAACTCCATGAGTGGTCGACATTTCCGGAGCCCTCCACTAGGGCGTCTCTCATAATCGTATACGGTGGTTTTGGCATGTTAAACCCCACACATCAGTGAATCCCAAATGGGCGACCCCAGTAATTTAGCGGACGAGAGCTGATCCACCGTGTAGGACTGAGTTTTAGTAATTGCATGGACGCTTTTCTGCATATGCCGGCTTTTTTATATTTTTTCGCTGTTTGTACTCTCTTGACCTATACACCAACTTCCTGAAGCATCCATATCACCAAGGTCTATTTTCATCTGGACAAACGACGCAACTAATCCACATTCACAGCTCATCAACGATCCGTGCACCCACCGCGCTTTAAATATAGTCGCGCTTTTACAGGGTCAGCCATTACGAGTCATGGCAAGGTTTGGCGCGTGGAAAAACAGAACAAAGAAGAGAACACAATCACTGAAAAAGTTAAGAGCAGACTAAGAGCGACCTGTTGGAGAGCGCGTAAGGTCGAAAAAAGGGATTGTACTTTTCAGAAAGATCGAAGTCCTATAAGCCACGTTTCCGTGATGCCACGATGGTCCTCTCGTTGGGCCGTTCTACACAAGCTGACGGTCACTGGGAAGGTGTAGGTAGGTAAGCAACTTTACTGATTCATGAAAGCATCATTTAAGGAAAAAAAACATGAAAAACAGCGCGCGTTTCTTTCCCACCTTTGTTTGGATCGTATTGCGCCCGCGTTCATATCCAGGAAACTGAAATTTGCCAACGTGAAGCGACAGGCGACCACGATAAAACATCAGACTCCTATATCACAAACGGCCTATCACCGACAAGGAAACGATCGAGATGGCATCAGTTATTGGAAATCTGAGAATGCATATCCGCACGGTGCCGGTGAAAAGTTCCCAGGCCACGCTCCTATAGAAATACACGGGACAGTGGCTTGCGAACTTGTGAACACCCCCCTCCCACCTTTACGTGACCGGCTCACCGTCTATGGTCGCGTTTTTGTAACGCAGTTGCACCGGGGCGTTCGTGTATGAGGCCCACACCGAAATCTGATATTCTATAAAGCCTCTCTCTTAATATTCACACTTGTTTTTTTTTCTTTTTCACAGGCTGGAAGCTGACCACCAATCAACCACATACTACCCGAACGCATCCAGTCTGCCAGAACAAAGCTCTCGCCATAGATGAGTGAAAGCGGCGGCGATGGCTGAATTTTTGATGAAGGCGAAAACGCTTGGAAGCCCGTGTGCTTATACTTCGGTGCACGTTAAGTAACCCCAGGTGGTCGAAATGTCCGGAGCCCTCCACTACGGCGTCTCTCGTAACTATGTCGTCGTCCTGGCACATAAAATCCCACATTATCATCATCATCATCATTATTATTATTATTATTATTATTATTATTATTATTATTATTATTATTATTATTATTATTATTATTATTATTATTATTATTATTATTATTATTATTATTATTGAGGAAGGGGAATTTCAAGGGATCGCCTTTTTCGAGTGAAATTGAGAAGTGTATTCATTCTGAAACGGAGTGTACAGTTATTCACGTCTTTTAGAAAACTTTTCAAAAAAGCTGTTATTAGAATGCTGCTCAACCTCTGTCTAGTTTCCTTGCATTTCATGTGTGTTACGTTCAGGTGAGAGAAAATCTCATTCGTATTTCTTGTTTTCCCACAGTATACGCATGCTAAATTATCCTTCAGTCGTATAGTTGCAACTTTCTCGCAAAAAAAATAATACGCATTTTTTCAAAGTAATCAGTGTCTATAAAGCACCAGGCACACACAATGTACGTTCGACTTTGAATCTGTCACGCAGGCAAACAACAATTGAAGAAATAAGCCTAGGCACGGCGTCTCAATGCTTGTTTAGCCATCCGGATCGGCTGTACTTACTCGCAGAGCTGTCTTCAGCCAAGCGATAAACGTCAGCGTTCTTCAGATCTTGCACCGCAAACAAAATACACGCGAGAAACGAAGCCCCACGGTTCTGTTCAACCAAGTGTATAAGTCAAAGGCGCGACCTGGTTAGCGGAACAGCGCATTGCGTTCACTAACGAATGCGACAAAAAGTAACTCAGCCTACACTGTTAAACAACAGCAATAACCAAAACAGCGAAGCACATCAAAACTTTAGACCGCGAATGAAGACTCGATGTTGCAGACACTCCGAACACGTGTTGAAGGCTCCTGTCAAAAAGTGTATACAAACTATAACTCTCCGAGAAGCTTTAATAAAACTCCTTAAAAAAGAAATAACTTCGTTTTTTAACTCCTTCTCTGGCGTGCTTGCATCCCCCACAGGCCTTGCAGCGTGTTTGCCCATAACCCCCGCGAGTACGAGAAGACCTACGGACGCTGCACGTGCATCTATTCTAATCTCGCTCGCGTTCCCATCCCACGGTTGCCCTTCAGTTGCGCGAAATGCATGCACCCATACGAACACACGTACGCACACTTGCGCACCAAAAGTGGACGTCCGATGACGAGACATGCCTAAAGATAGCCGCGCCCTATTTGCAACGCGAAACTCCACGCCCGCTTATACAGCGTCTCCCGCCGCAACGGCAATGCACAGCAATGAAGGTTTGTTCAGGGTTGAGTAAGCGGTCGTGAAATACTCCGGCAGCATTGAGTGGCGAGCAGTGTTTTCTTTTCCGCAGGCCGAGGCCAACTTCGAGTGCTTCCTGGGAAATTTTCAAGAGTACGTGGAGGGATGCCTCATGACGTCATGGAGTCTGCCAATCTGACGCCCAGTCATCGCGGGTGAATAGCTGGACGTGGTCTCCGTTTGCTTATCTGCAGACCTGCAGTGGAAGCTGCGAGTCGTATGATGAAATGGCGTACCCTGACCTCACGCGAATAATTATGGGAAATACTCTTCCCAAAGAGTGATCCCCCTCAAAGCAGCACACTCTGGAGGACTCCACCTTGCAAGAATGATCCTTAACGAACTGACAGCGTCATGCCTGTCATGTGTTTCGCAGCCAACAGAGTGAGAAGCGGAGAAAGAGGGACACGTTGACGTAACAAGGATACTCGCCCTTATTCAAAATACTTCCTAAAGAGTGTGACCACTTACATGGATGCCATGTAAGGAGCTACTACATCTCATAGGCATACCCCTTAAGGCACTGACGTCATAACGGGCTCTGTAGGCCGTGCCACGGCCGGACTGGAAAGGCACGCGAGCGTTCCGTCTTACGGCCTTCGCTGTGCGTCTGTTTCCACCTCCCACCGCAGCACCGTGTTGCCGCTGCGACCCTGCCATTGCTCCCGACTGCAGGTCATGCAAAAGCAGACGCGCAACGGAGGAAAAAAAAAAGATATTCAGACGCCAAGCAGTAGGCAAAAACGCTTCTACCTATGGCAGCGTCACTGCGCCCCTCGCGCTTCGAAGTGGCTCCAACTGCGGAGAAATGCTATACCATTGCTCTGAACTCCATTGCGAAGGCCGTAAGACAGAACACGCGTTTCTAGTCCGGTCATGGCCGTGCTAAGAACACGCAGCTTTTAATTCGCTACACGATAACGTTGCATCTTGCCACTGGCAAGGTGGCCGATTCTCGACTCCGATTCCGAGGCTTCACGCCCACTCCACCCGTCATTTATTTAATCCTCTTTACTAGTCGAAAGCCAGTTATGGCTCTGAGTTGTCCGTTCTGAGTAACACTGCAAACAAGCTACACGGCCTGCTGGAGTGAACAGCGAAAGTGCGACCGTTCAGAAGCGGCAGCTCGGCGAGGGCTCCATAACGCCCCGAAAGATATCTACGGACGCGTGGGCTCACCGAGGTCGAGGAGTGAATGAACAAGCTGACTCTCTGGTCGCGTTCTTTCTGCACGCTGAAGAACGGAAGCCGTAACAGGGGTAGCCCGTTCGGGCACACTAGGCACATTGGCGCTGCGAACTTGAAGTTCCATGCACTGGATCGGATATTATTTATATTTCGTCAGACGAAATCCTTAGATGCCTCTTCAAACAGGCGCATTTAGCGGCGGCATCCAGCGTCGGCGGCGCTAACCCGAGCGGCGTAAAGAGACAAATCCATGACGTGATGACGTCACAGTTCACCCCAATTTTTGGAGTCATCATGACGGCACGTCACGTGATGACGCGGTCGCGTGACACTGTAGCTTGCCCGGCTGTGGGCCGACCACGAAGACAGTGCACTAACCACTCAGCCGAACAAAAAGCCTGCAATGCATGCGATCTTGGATGTCAAGCCAGTTCACATTACTTGCAACAGAAAGCTTCGTTGCTGCCCTGACGAAGTTATGCACTTTTTCAAAACGTTTACTCCAGCGACGTTATCTGCTCAACAATATCTAAGTCACAGGAAGTGACAGAATGCAGGGGCCAGGGAAAGCAAACCTGCTTGTCTGTCGTCACTACATCGTGGAGCACAGATGCCAGTCTAAACACGAACTGGCCCACAGTGTGTCATAGCCAGAGGGAGGCACACCGGGCTCTTGACCCCCCTCCCCGAATTTTTTTTTCGCTATGGCATGCAGAACAAGTTACTATTTCAAGAGTTTGTTCTGCACCCCCCCCCCCCTAAAAAAGTCTTCGCTACGTTCCTCCCGAACTACGAGCAAAGTGAATAACTACTCCCATTCTCTACTGTAGTAAACACGCATGTAATCGACTACGTGAGGCGAAATTGGGCAA
This sequence comes from Rhipicephalus annulatus, assembly GCA_013436015.1. Lineage (NCBI taxonomy): Eukaryota > Metazoa > Arthropoda > Arachnida > Ixodida > Ixodidae > Rhipicephalus > Rhipicephalus annulatus. Next base: position 47,160 of record WOVY01014081.1, on the reverse strand, counting down.
TTCGTCGTCGGTGCGTCCAGACGTTGCCCCCTGCTCGGCGCTGAGAGAGATTCTTTACCCGGACACGACGCGGGACAACCCACGCGCGTCCCACGCGTCAACCGCAGCTCATGCAGAGAGCGGCGACGAAAACGGCGCTGATCCTCAGCCCACGGGGGGTGACCGCTAGATTGACGAAGCAGAAGAGGTGCAACAGCGAGAATCTGGCCGTCAGAAGCCACTTCCGAGCGTCGTTTGTCAAGATGCGACCTAGCAGCAACAGAAGATTGTATAGATGGCGCACTGCCACTTGGTAAGAAGATGGTGGGGCATTTGACAGGGTCTACGATGCCTGTGCAGTTTCAATCCAAACAAGCTCGTGTTACCCCACGAAAACAGAAATGAATGTAGGCGTCCATCTCATTGTATTTTGAATTTTCTAGGCTGAATAGCTTTCAACTGCGTGCCCCTATCAATGCCCTTCCTGCTGCACTAATCCCTTAAGCGTTCGGTATACGAAACACGCGAGCAAAACATGTTGAACAATAAGGTCTTGGACCTGAATAATGAATTTTCACCATCTAACGCTGTAAATGCAGCTGTCAATCTAGAAATATCTGCTGATCTCAATACAGACAATTTAGTTATTGTAGCGTGCAATTGTGCTTGGTTGCTAGAGAAATTTTATTCTCACAGACGCTGCACATAACATTTCAGCAGAACACCTCAGCGAAACATACTGTGCGCAGGCACACAGATCTTTGTTACAAAAAAATTGCCCGCAGCTTCCCTCGGGAGAACACTGAGGAGGATGCGGAGCATATAATTGGTTAACGGGGTGTTAAAGTGCGACTTACTTGGGTCGATGGCTAAATTGGTTAACGTGGTTGTGAAATGGGGTGTTAAATTGCGACTTACTTGGGTCGATGGCTAAATTGGTTAACGTGGTTGTAGGAGGGGGTGTTAAATGAGTGAACACGTACACACGTATGCGAAAGGGCGGCGCTGGTCGAAGGGACGTCGATCATTGTGTTTGTGGATTCGTCGGAATTCATTTCACCGCGACCTTCGACGTCGACGCGCCGTACAAACCAACCGACGAGCGGCAACTGAGCGAGCGAGCGCCGACCTTGAGTATATATACAGCGCGACGGCGCATGCACTGTCAGCTGTCGAATGTTCGAGAAGGGGGAGAAGCGCAACGGCGCACGCGCGCGCGTCAGCTGCCGATGTTTTCGAAGCGCGACGGCGCATGCGCGCGCGTCAGCTGCCGATGTTCTCGAAGCGTGACGGCGCATGCGCGCTACATTATACAGCTAGCGAATGTTCGTGAAGAGGAGAAGCGCACGCGGTGTGTAGAGGAGGAAGGGTGCACAGATGGTGGATGAGTGAAGCGCGCGCGGTGTGTAGAGGAGGAAGGGATGCACAGATGGTGGAAGAAGGAGGAGGAAGCTTGCGGACGGCGCCGCACTACAAGCCTCGAGTATTAGATGCTCCGCATCTAAAACATTAGTACGTGTTTTGAAAATAGGACTGGCGACTTAACGCCCTATGTACTCTACTACGGCAGAGCGCTAACCTCTGGCCGAGAATCATAGCGCAAAAAAATAAAGTGCTTCGAAACCAGACTATTAGGTTTGTTGCCTTCGATCCCACTCTTCATAGCCTAGAAAACTGTGATGGCTCCAGTGGATTATTTTATTCAAATATTGCACAAAATTAGTGTTCCAGTTTATTATTATGCGAGTATTTCAGGACACTCATGACTGTGTTGCATGACTTCTATCTGAGATGCGGTGCTGTTCAATATAGAAATAACTAAAATCATCTCCCGCCAAAGGGAATCATGTTTAGATGCGAAGCAGCGGACGCTAAAGCATATACACTGGCGGTGGCGTTGACGCTGGCATAGAGTTTCCCACAATATAAACTAGAGGGAACTCTGGCGCTAGTGTCTATGAGAGCTGCAACGCACTGAATTCAACGAGCATGGGAATGATGGGTAGTACACAAATTTGTCTAATTTTCGTACTTCTGGCCTGCTTCTGGCTCCGTGTGTGTTCGTGCGGCTTGAAGCTGTTTTTTCACGAAAACATAAATTAGCAAATGTTCACCGTTTGTGCTTCACAACCTTATTCTTTCAAGCTTACTATTTCGAATCAAGTCCCTAAGTTCAAAAGGGTTCATTCTTTCTTTAAAAACAAAACCGAAGCACAGCAAAAAACTCCCAAGCATTTTCCCGATGGTGAACATGGTTAAGTGCGAATGCACGGGGTGATGCTATGAGGGGTATTTATTAATTCGCACTATTATATTTATTAATCACACTATGGTGCCTTTATGGTGTAATGGTTCCTGGGAATCGCAATTTGATCACACGGGGGAGTTTACGCTAACTCACGGGCGAATGCCAACGGATTTTAACTTTACTCCCCCTCATAGCATCACCCCGTGCATTCGCACTTAACCATGTTCACCCTCGGGGAAATGCTTGGGAGTTTTATTACTGATGATGATGATTAAAGTGTAAATAATGAATTTAAGTGTTGTTTGTCATGAAGCATTTGTACACAGATACATTATATACGAAGTATTATTTATTTACACTTCACGATTTTCGTACGATGCATTAAATGCACACATCGCGAGCGCGTCACACACACAAACTACACTACAGATTAGCACCTATTCGTGTTATCGTTGTAGCTCACGGTTAGTACCAGCGCTTTGTGATCCGAGAAATGTACGGAAACCACCGAGGTACCGTCACCTACAACGACGGGTGCAGCGCTGGCATTCGGTTGTACTGCATTCGTTGTTGATGGTAGCGTTGCCTCCGGGACATCCATCGCACGACCCGCTCTCGACGGGAGACTGAGAGAGAAGGCGGGCGCGCGAGAGAGAGGGGTGCGCACGCAGCTGCAGTGAGCGAGGAGAGCGGAGGAGCGAGCGAAGGGGGAGGGGGTATAAGGCGCGTTACTGACACCGATATCAGCGTCGCGTCCGTGGCTTATTCGGTAGAGCGTCCCGCTGCGGCCCGCCAAGTCCTCTTTCTTTTAAAGATATAGAGAAGACTGCGGACGCCGCCGACGGCGGTGGATGGTTTGGGGTCGCTTATAAAGTGTATTCACACTTAATAAACGAAGCCGCAAGTACGATTCGCCGCCCGCAAGTACGAAGACCAGGCAAATGTGTGTACTACCCATCATTCCCATGGTGGCTGAACGATCGCAGCGCTAGAGTGCCCTCTAGTTAATTTTGAGAAACTCTATGGACGCTGGAGCTCATCGCGGCGTGGCGCAGGCGAGAAATCTGGGAAGGCGCAAATCACACAATGATGTACCGGTGTTTCCTGCTGCGTCATGCCGCATTACTTCTCTTGAGCGCTCGCAGACGGTGCCATCATCCCGCTTCGCGAACAAAGAGCACGGAGCGAGAGAGAACGCGTGAAAGATGAGACGCTTTTGTACTCGGCGTAGCAATCGTAGCAATTGTGTAAATACCTCAGTCAAAGAAACAAAAAAGTCTGAATATCTCAATCAGTAAGAACACACGGCGCATTTCGTCGTCCCTCCTAACGTCACAGGTTCGACGCTTAGGTAGGGGAACTACTTCATGAATGTTTTTAAATGCGAAGCATTTCTTAGCGAACTTCGGCGACTTTGAGCGTATCTATCTATCTATCTATCTATCTATCTATCTATCTATCTATCTATCTATCTATCTATCTAATCTATCTATCTATCTATCTATCTATCTATCTATCTATCTATCTATCTATCTATCTATCTATCTATCTGTCTGTCTGTCTGTCTATCTATCTATCTATCTATCTATCTATCTATCTATCTATCTATCTATCTATATCTATCTATCTATCTATCTATCTGTCTGTCTGTCTGTCTGTCTGTCTATCTATCTATCTATCTATCTATCTATCTATCTATCTATCTATCTATCTATCTATCTATCTATCTATCTATCTATCTATCTATCTATCTATCTATCTATCTATCTAGCCACCTACGACGTTTCGCTCTCCTGGCCGTTTCGATAATGATATCGATACCAAACTTGGTATGGCATAGCATGACTGTATGAAGAACATACTTGACTAGTCATAACATGAAAATCATGACATGTAGGTCATAAATGTCATGATTTAAATTTAATAGTCCTGCAGCACTTGCAGTAGTTTCGTTCCCATGGCATGTTGCAGAACTGGTACGGCATAACGTGATTTGCATGGCGAATACAACCGACAGACCCTAACATGAAAATCATAACATGCGTGTCATGTAACATGAATACGTTCCACGCTCATGATGCGCTCGCAGCTGTTTGACTAGCGTCACATATACCACATTTGGTATTACGCGCCGCCAATGGATGACGAAGGTATGTGACTGGTGCAAACATGATAATCATAAGATGCGTGTCATGTGAGAACATGACATGTCACAGTGAAGACGCCAATGCATTTCAACATGGCGCGGTGCGCGTCCTAGTCGGCGTTCATTTCCTCGCGTCACGCCGCCGTTGCCACGCCAGGCACCGCTGCTGTCATGTACTCGCAGACGCGCGCCGCGCTGCGTTGCTCTGACGCATGCGCGTTTTAACGCGCCCGGCATCCCTCCGTCACGAAAAGAGGGAGACGCAGTATTGTCTTGGTAACGCATCGGCGCATGTCGCATTTCGCGCCGACAGACGCTGGTCGCGCCTGGCGTCCGACTATAAGTGCTCGCGTCTTACTAACGTAGCGTCGCTGTGCCCAGCGTGCGTGCGCGTCGACGCTACATTGGAGTATATTAGGCCCTTTATGAAGCGCTCGCGGCCGTTTTGCTAGCGCCACATATACCACATTTGGTGTTACGTGACGTCAATGAATGACGAAATATATGACTGGTGTAGACATGATAATCCTCACACGCGTGTCATGTAGGAACATGACAACATACCACGCTCATAGCGTGCTCGCGGCCGTTTTTCTTGCTCCACATATACCAAAGTTGGTATCACGTGACGTAAATAGATGACGAAGAGAAACGACACACCCAAACATTACAATCATGACACGGAGGTCATGTACGGCATCATTTACCTCCACTGCGTAATGTTGTGCTGATTTTAAAGTGACATATCAACATTTCTCATTCGTGGTTCACATATCATCGTCTCCCACTGTACGTGGGATCTGCCAATTTTTTGTCTTGCTCATTTGGTAGCGTTAATTTTACAATGTCATATCCGTAACGGAAATACGTCGCTGAAATCTTGGTGGACGCCAGCATCAAACACTTTGGAGTTAAAAATTTCAAGCTTTGCCAATTTAACTCTTTCTTTACCACGCCTATTCAAATCCATCAATGGTGATCAACGCTTTTGGATTGTCGGTATGATGTAGTTACCCCATTAACGAATGACCCTTGCGGGAAGCGTGTACAAATACTAAATCTTCATCACATGACAACTTGCCAGGGACATCTTGTTTGACAAAGTGACCCTTTGTTAGCGCGAACTACAGAACCTAGAAAGTGGTATTAAAGAGCTTGGTGGCACTATAGGTGTCACGTCGATTTACAGGGGTTCCTAGCATCCGTCCAGCAACATTAATTTAGTTCAGAAGTACCATAGCAGCAGTGAATAGCAGCAGTGAATTTACATAGCAGCAGTGAATTCCGTACCGGTATGCCACTCATTTTTCCTGTCGTTACACAAAATTTGCCGAATAAGAACACATGCAATGCGACAGCGCGCGCTGAGCGTCACCAAAGGTATATAACAACTCGGCAAGAGAGACCCAAGCTAACCGGGAAAAGTTCAAAATAGTACTCTCGCGTGATCGCCGTTCTGAGGCGAAAAAAATTAATTAATTAAAGAAACATTGTCGCCGGAGTAGAGGGCCCTCTGTCCTAATAATGGTACAGCAAATAATCGCGCAAGGCGTCTTCAACGGCGAGACGCCACTAACAGCTGGCCTGACGCACCCGACCCTGTCATATTTACTCAGATCACATCCCTAGATGAACGTTCAGAACCGCTGACAAGAAAGAAAACAAAAACAAGATACATTAAACGCTCGGAGTGTCAAAGAATGGCTCGACTCCCGATGGCTTGCCCACCCATATGCCCCTGGTTCCGGCCCTTCCGCGAAGAAGGGCAGAGACCGTTTAATCGGCAGACCGTGCCCCCTGCATTCGGAGTCTACTGGTTCTCGCGTCTTCCCGTTCCTGATGATGTTTCGCGTGAGGAGCATAAGATGTGTGGCGTGCGATGAAGCCCCGGTCCCAAATGCCCGTGGGAATGACAGCACCAGCGAAATATAGAAAAAAGGAAACCCAAATATGGCCTGCGCCATCGCCCATGACTTCTGTCGATGAACTGTACGTGATGTGCTCAAGGAAGCCGTGGCCACTATAGACTTCGAGAATCGTCATCTCATTGGGTATACTTTCGTTTTTTCTTGCTTTTTTTCTGTCCCACTCCGTAAATAAGATTTGATGACGGAACGGCTCAGTCGATTGAAGAAACGCCTTTGGCCGGCGATCGGTGGAGCCATTCGAGACTTCTTCGCTTTCCGGATCTGTGTTTTCGGAACAACTGCGAAAACGAAGTTTTACCTCATGTATCTGTTTCTTGTTTGCCTTGTTTAGTTTGTTGAGGGTTATTTATGGACGTTGGTGTTAAAGCGATCCGCCACCAGGGCACGTTCACGAAACGAACCGATCACCTGGCGGCAATTCTTTGCTTCTGCTGATCGATGAACTGGTGGGCTAAATGAGTTCATCGATGAGCAGAAGCAAACGCAAAGTGGTTTTAAAGGGACACTAAAGTCCAGCAACGAATCGCTTTAGATTCACAAGTCGGGCTGCGATAGTTAATGGCGCTAATTTCACCACCGTATATTTATTAATACTGGAGAAAACTTAGGCCAAAGTATATCATTCTTATGACGTCATGTCGATCGGTGCAGAAATTTTCAGGTAGCGTCACCAACCGCCCTTTCGGGAGTTTTCTCTCTTACCACGCGTCTCCAGGTGGTAAGCGTGGCGATAGGGGTAGTCTCAATGAACAATTCACTAATACGGGAAAACGGTTTTTCTTTTGAGTGCCCCTGTAAATGGGGACACAGGAGAACAAATGAGAAGCGAACGAGTAACTCAGTTTGGTTGTAGCAAAAGCAATCGCACGGTCGGCGCAGCAGTGCTGTATATGACGGCCACTTTACTGCGACGACTGCACCTTCGAATTGAGCATTTGATTCATTCATTCACTAACTTGTTCATAGAAGCGATATCTTTGCAGCACTTGTAATTGCGTCTAAACTACGAGTTGTCGCCCCGTCATCTCATTCGTCACAGTACGGGGTGGTAAAACCGACTGATGTGGTACAAGGTATGATGACGTCGACCGACAGGAGATATGAATGTTTGAGATTTGAGATTTGGTTTATTTAACCGTAATCGATGCATATTAATGTATACAGTTTGAACAAAGGTCGTATAGGAAAGAGGAAAAGTATCACACATGGTGAGGATAGCAGGGTAAAAGCTGCAATATCTGCAGCTTGACAAGCCCCGCATGTCAGCTGCAAAGTCGACACGTGGCGATGAGCAAGCTAATAGCAAGGAAAATCGGTCGCTACTTCCACGAATTCGAAATCAGGCAGAAGAGAGCCCCCACCCCGCGAAACCTTATTCTGATCGCCGCTGACCTCGGTGGAATTGCCTGCAGCTTCCGTAGCAGTGTCCCCGTTGGGCTGACGTTCGCAGCAGATAGCCGACGCTACACACATTTATTGAGGTCTGGTGACGCGTAACAAGTTCCAGGAGCGCAAACGAGAGGAATAAACAAATATGGCAAGTGCAGCACGACACAGACGGACACCATTGTATATAGAAAGTGCGCAGTCCTTCCTTTGACAGAACTGCGATCATAAGGACACGATGGTCGCGTTCGCGTCACTGCAGCGGACGAATGAGGCGGCGCCACTATAACAGAGGTACGAAGAGATAAACGAGAGGCTTGGCGTATGCAAACAAGGAAGTCGAATCTGGGTCACAGCCAGACAGCCGTCTTGCGTTGGCAGTGCGAAAGTTTGTCACGTTCACGCACCATACATCCGCCCACCCATCCATCCATGCATAAATTCATGAAGCTTCATTCACGCCCAATGTGTCACGTGTCCCGTAGTTATTTTAATTAATTACGTATTCAACGCCAAAGAATTGCAAGTATACCTGTTTTTTTTTCTGTCCAGCAAGATGCGTGAGTAATGTCCCTAGATTTTCCCTATATAGAAGGAAAAACATAGGGACTTAAGGCGCGCGTACACAAGAGGGAATTGTAATCACCTATAGGAGGCGCACGAATGCCGTTCCCCACATTTACTCAGTCTGACATTACACATTTTAATGCATGTTTTAGTAAACAGGGTTGTCGTTACGCATGATGCAATTAAAGTTTCCCCCCTCACCCCCCCTAACGGCGGACAATGCTCACGTTCAGACGCAGGAGGGGTGTCCTGCAGGACAGTATAGCGTCATTGTACGTGAGCGTTAGGTGAAAATTTCCTTTCACTGGCACGCCATTGCGAGGATTCGTCAGCGATAATCCCGATGATGTTACTTCTCATACGGACGGTACCCACACCGGGGGATTTGTCCAGAATTGATCAGATGAAATCTTTGGACTTTTATCGTGTTTTAAAATGTTTGGACTTTTATTTGGATCAGATGAGATATTTCGACTTTTAAGTAACGATTAAACACAAAAGAACATTCGAAACGCACTTCGTCGTAGAGTATATGTCTGCCAACAATCTGGTCCTCGCGGTTAGTTCAAGCTCACCAACAACGCCGGCTCTTCCGTGAAAGTCAAGTGCTCCGGCTGTCTGCGCGTGCGCGTAATTCTATTTGGGTGACGTCATCGCTAGCCGTTAAAGAGCATAAGCGCTCCTCAGGCCGACGATCGAGGCCACGAAAGCACTCGCTCCTCGTTACGAGATTTGTTGATAAACACGGCTGCAGCTAGTGAAGGGACTCAAAAAGGAAGGGGTGTGCTTGTTTAGAAAAAAAAGATGGATGCCTGCTGAAGTGTCAGGCTGATAGACTGTCGGGAGGAAAGATGTTTTCGCTATAGACCCATTTCCTGTATACGACCTTCTACATGCTATGCGTGTGTGGGCGAAGAATATGCGCTGCAATTAGAGGCTCAGCACTTGAGCACGCCACGAAAGGCTTCTTCAGTATATAGGAAGCGCCCTTGCTCGGCTTTCTCCAGAGATGGCCAACATCTGCGTTCGTCTCCAAGGACGTGTTTGAGCTCGGAAAGGCGGGCTGCTTTGAACTAGGTGTTTCTGGTTCGCATTGCAAAATCCCACGGACCAGCACGTTTTCGGGTAGTTCCAGAAGCACTCTCATCTGGAGAAATGCGAGAAATGACCGAGCGCCAGTCAAAACAACGACACACAAGTCTTACTGCACATAACTCGGTTACGGTCCGACGAAGGCCTAAGATAAATACAGAACAACGCTGAACCCACGGAACTAAGAATTGAGCGACTCACACGGCTACCACGGTATTCTTACACCGTGACGGCTACGAAGGGCATGCATAAGCGTAAGAATAGAGCGTCGGGCATTTTTTTTTCGTATGATGTGTACAACAAAGCTGAACTCTACTTTCATGTTTTTTTGGAAGATATAGCCTTACAGAAGCTCACAAACTACAGTCAACAAAAAAACTAAACGAAAATGAAAAGAAAGAACAAACAGCTTCATCTTAGGGGTGCCATCTTGGAGGAAGCGCGGATCTGGGCAGCCTCCTTTGTTCCTTTTAAGTTTTTCTTTTAAATGCGAAGCATTTCTTAGCGAACTTCGGCGACATTGAGCGTATCTAACTAGCCACTTACGACTTTTATCTCTCCTGGCCGTTTCGATAATTGTATCGATACCAAACTTGGTATGGCATAACGTGATTGCATGAAGAACAGATTTGCATTTTCATAACATGAAAATCATGACATGTATGTCATGACTTACATTTCATGGTCCTGCAGCTCTTGCGGTGTTTTCATTAGCATGGCATGTCGAAAAACTGGTATGGCTGCCCCGCCGCAATGGTCTAGTGGCTAAGGTACTCGGCTGCTGACCCGCAGGTCGCGGGATCAAATCCCGGCTGCGGCGGCTGCATTTCCAATGGAGGCGGAAATGTTGTAGGCCCGTGTGCTCAGATTTGGGTGCACGTTAAAGAACACCATGTGGTCGAAATTTCCGGAGCCCTCCACTACGGCGTCTCTCATAATCATATGGTGGTTTTGGGACGTTAAACCCCACATATCAATCAAACTGGTATGGTATGGCATGATTGCATGGCGAACAAGAGCGACAGACCCTAACATCAAAATCATGACATGCGTGTCATATAGCAGCATGACTACATGCCAAGCTCATGATGCGCTAGCGGCTGTTTCGCTAGCGTCACATATACCAAATTTGGTATTATGGTGCGTGAGTGGATGACGAAGATTTGTGACTGGTACAAACATGATAATCATGAGATGCGTGTCATGTAACAACATGACTACATGCCACGCTAATGATGCGCTGGCGGCCGCTTCGCTAGCTTCACTTATAAAAAATTTGATATAACGGGTTGTTAATGGATGACGAAGGTATGATACTGGTGCAAACATGATAAACATGAGGTGCCTGTCATGTAACAACATGACTATATGCTAAGCTCATGATGCGCTCGCGGCCGTTTCGCTAGCTTCACATGTACCAAACGTGACGTGAACGGACGACATAGGTAAATGACACATCCAAACATGATAATCACGACATGCGTTTCATGTAAGAACATGACTACATGCCACACTCATGATACCCTCGCGGCCGTTTCGCTAGTTTCATACATCCCGAATTTGTTAATACGTAACGTCAATGAATGACGAAGGTATTGGACTGGTGCAAACATGATAATCGTGAAATGTGTGTTACGTGAGAACATGACTACATGTCACAGTCGAGGCGCCAATACATTTCGACGTGACGCGGTGCGCGTGCTCGCCGGCGTTCATTTCTACGCGTCACACCGGCGTTCTGACGCCAGACACCGGTCCAGCGATATACTCGCAGACGCGCGCCGCGCTGCGTTGCTTTGACGCATGCGCGTTTCAGCGCGTCCGGCGGCCCTCCGTCACGAAAATAGGGAGACGCAGTGTTGTCTGTGCAACGCATCGGCACAAAATGCAGCATGTCGCATTTCGCGCTGGTTGCCGTCAGGCCGCGCCGACGGACGCTTTTCGCGCCGGTCGCGCCTGGCGTCAGACTATAGAGTGCTCGCGTTTTGCTAACGTAGCGTCGCTGTGCCGCAGCGTGAGAGCGCATCGACGCTACTTTGGAACATATTGGGCCCTTCGTGATGCGCTCGCGGCCGTTTTGCTAGTTCCACATATACCAAATTTGGTGTTAAGTGACGTCAATGGATGACGAAATATATGACTGGTGCAGACATGATAATGCTGACACGCGTGTGATGTAAAAACATGACGACATGACGTTCTCGCAGTCGTTTTGCTAGCTCCACATATACTAAATTTGGTATCACGTGACATGAATAGATGACGAAGGTAAACGACACATCGAAACATGATTGATAATCATGACACGGAAGTCATGTACGGCAACATTTACCTCAACCTTGTAAGGTTGTGCTAATTTTAAAATGACATGTCAACCTTTCTCATTCATGCTTCGCATGTCATCGGTTCCCACTGTACGTGGGATCCGCCATTTTTTTTTCTTCGTTTTCGAGTTTTATGGGTGCTTATTTCCTCACTATTTCTATTTATTTCAATTTTACTTCCTCTTACTCTCTGCATTGTTTATTTGCTTCATCTTTCGATGTTTGTATGTGGTTTGTGTTGTCGCATTTCCCTAGCCGTGGTAGTAATGTCCGACCTTAATATGATCGTCAAGGCGCTCGAAGAGCAAGAGGAAGAAGACTTCTCTATGGCACGAGCGAGCGCTCAATACGCTACAGCTGATCGATATATGCCCCACGTGGTTTCGCCCGCGTTACGTCCAGCGACAGCGGCAGCGTCACACCGCTTGGCACCGTAAAGTGTCCCACACGTAATAACACGGGCCAACGCGAGTAAAAGACGAAACCGCCGCCTGCACCGGTCACTTGGCGAGCCGTCCACGGTACCCGGCGGACTCGTGTGTATCCGCATGCGAGCACAGTAACCGCAGTGCCACTGAACAGCTTTATAGCGGAAACTTCAGGGACGAGATACAAGAGGATGCGACCACACAGGCGCTGAACCAACCAACTGAAACTTCCTACTGAAGTAGTTATTATAAGATCGAAAATAAGAGAAAAGAGCCCCGTAACTGGCTGCATCAGGGTGCGACGCCTCAACAGTAGCTCACGAGGGATGGAGGTAAGGAGGGATTAAAAGAATATGATGAAAGGTATAGAGAGAAAGAGAGAGAGAGAGAGAGAGAGAGAAAGATGCGCTAAGCCAGCGAGCGAGGACATACCGAGGGGATAGGAGAGATAGGAAAGACGGTCACAGGAGTCCGAGGACGGGGCACCACTTGCGAGAGCTCTTGTCGGCGTCAGGAGATGGCGTATGGCAAGTCCAGTCCGTCAGAGCTACGCTGTCGTCGGAGATCAGTGTCAGGAGATGACGTAGGGCCAGCCCAGTCGGCAAGAGTTATACGCTGACGTCGGAGATCGCGAGGGCACAACCGGTCGGCACGGAATCCAGCGAGCGAGTCTGAAACTTCCAACTGAACTGCTACTTAGTAGTTCAACGGAGAATCAACGATAGTCCAAACAAGCACCTCACTGTGCCACATTGTTTGCGACGGCCGTCCAAGTGTGGACGCAGTGGCCAGTACCGCAAACACAACCTCGCTTCTCCTGGCGAACGATGAAATCAAACATGCGCGTATGCATATTACGGGGCTAGTCGCGCATTTAATCTACATACTTACCACGATGAACCATCGCCCGCCGCGGTGGTTTAGTGGCTATAAGGTACTCGGCTGCTGACCCGCAGCACGCGGGTTCGAATCCCGGCTGCGGCGGCTGCATTTCCGATGGAGGCGGAAATGTTGTAGGCCCGTGTGCTCGAATTTGGGTGCACGTTAAAGAACCCCAGGTGGTCGAAATTTTCGAAGCCCTCCACTACGGCGTCTCGCATAATCATATGGCGGTTTTGGGACGTTAAACTCCACATATCAGTCAATCAATCACTCAATCACTCACTCAATCCTGTGACAACACCTGGCAGTGATCTAGCCCTAGCCGACTATCCCCTCGCCTGTAGGCCACACAAACAGCTTCGAGGTCACGCCACAGGCGCGAACCTGTCGTCACGTTATCGCAGAGCAACGAAAAGTTTTAAAAAGACCCCTTTTGTGCAGCGCAGGCGTGTAATACCCCTGTCACACGGGCACCCATGAAGACCGTTTAACTCCCTCGTCTTTACGACAACGAAGATGCGGTTGGTGTCACACGGCCACCCTTACGCAAACGAAGGTGAACGGAGCATTTCGCAAAGGACGTTCAACAATCTCCCTTCGTAGCGGAACGAGGTACTCTCGTTCTCAGCAGTCTAGAGGTCAGAGAAAATTCTCGAGCACTAAGTGACCGCAGTGAAAGAATAATACATTTTAGCAATATTAAACGTTCTTTTTTTGTAGTACTCATTCACAACGCGTTTTTGTTGACAATATTTACGCCCGCCAGAGTTCACTCACTCTCAACACCGATGCCCTACACACCGTGCCTCGCGAGTCGGGCCGGCCGGCGCCAGCCGACCAACGTCATTACCAGCGCATTATCGCACCACTTCCTCACGTCGTCCGCTGTGTCACTCATGGCTGAAGAACACAAAATGTGCGCTCACGAGGCAAGGAAGCATAAGAACTTCCGTACTGGGCATGTACACAGGCAACAGAACAACTAAAAGCACAATGTGGCCAGCGTCACTAGCAGCATTGCTACAATTAGAAAATGCGTTTTTATTTGAAATTATCTTTAATAGTTTGTTAGTCACATACCTACTTTATAGTGCTTTTTGTAAAATCCGAATAACGAGGATTCACAAAAAAAATCAATAGGAATCAAATTAGAATACTTTTCCGAAAATCAAACAGCGCCAGCTGATCCCCCTCGCGGCAACTGTTACAACCTTGTCATTGCCGTGTGACACTGCCACAACTCCTTCTCCGTCAAATCCCCTAGGGGAGATTTACGTTGACCGTGTTTCAACGGAGTTGGTGGTGGCCGTGTGACAGGGGTATAAAGCACCAGCAACTATATACGTACCCGACTGGGGGAAGAGAAAATTTCGATCCGCGACTGCATAGTGCAGTCAAATGATCAAATTTGGCAAGTCGGGCATGTCTTATTTCGAGGGATAAGTTTCTTATACGTAAGTGTTCGTGGGTGCGTTGGTATGCTGTCTGTCGTATACGCTTGCTCGCAGATTTTGGGGCAAACGAAGAAGAAGAAGAAGAAGAAAAGAAAAAGAAAAAGAAAAAGAAAAGGAAAAGAAGAAAAGAAGAAAAAGGAAAAAAGACAGAAAAATGAAAAGAAGAGAAGAACAGAAGAGAAGAAAAAGAAGAAGAAGGAAAAAGAAAAGAAAGGAAAAGAGAAAACGAAAACACCAGGAAAGAGAAGAAGGAAGAAGAAGAAGAAGAAGAAGAAGAAGAACGAATAAACGAATCCTCCTCCCACTCTCCTCATCCGCCTACCCCTCCTCCTCACATCCTCCTCCATCCTCACTCCTCTCCCCTCCCCCTTCCCCTGCCACTCCTCCCCCCCTCCTCCCTCCCTCCCCTCACCCTCCCCCTCTCCCCCCCTCCCGCCTCCCACGCCCCCTCCCCCCTCCCCTCCTCCCCGCCCCTCCCCCTCCCCCTCCTCCCCCCCCCTCCTCCTCCCCCTCCTCCTCCCCCCTCTCCTCTCCTCCGCCTCCGCCTCCTCTCCTCCTCCGCCCTCCGCCTCCTCCTCCTCCTCCTCCTCCTCCTATCCTGCCTCCATCCGCCTACCCTGCAGTGACGATGAGTGTGATAGCATCTATGTACGGCTCAAAACCACTCTGGGGGCTGACCCCTCAACAGTTCATTCACCTCTGCTCCACCCATCATTCAACCGCTGTTCACCGACACTTTACCTGTTCTCTCACCCTCTTTCAGCAGCATGGCTCAACAACAATATCATTATAAGACCCGCCGTAAGCTCGTAAATATCCGCCACGGTGGATCAGTGGTTAAACGCGCTTGAATTCTTACCTAAAGGACGCGGGTTCGATTCCGGTCGCGGCGGTCGCTTTTCGGCGGAAGCGAAATAGTAGAGGTACGTGTGCCGCGCGATCTCAGAGCATGTTTAAAGGACACCAGATGGTCGAAATATTCGGAGTCCTGAAACTACATATGGCCTGCCTGATAATCATATCCTTGTTTTGTGATGCAAACGCCCCCCCCCCCCTTTAATATTACTTCCGTAACCATATGGTCAGAAGAAGCCTGGCCATCCGCTAGTTTCTTCGTCGTATACACCTAAATCTAAGGGCACGGATGCGTTCGCATCTTGCCCCCGTAGGAATGTGGCCTCCGACAATCCCATCCACTCCACTAGAGCTTCGCAAGAGCGACACCTCCGGCTATGTACCACAACGACGTGTTAAAATGCGGTCCACGCCAGACTTGTCCGCATCTCAGCACGGCATCGCGTTCTAGCTCTCGGGGCCGCATTCGATTTCACGGCCGCGAGTCGTTTTCGCTCGTTCGCGCGCTAGTATCAAGGGCTAGCATGTAATAACAGAGAGCCACTTATCCGATCATTACGCAATTCTGCGGTCATTCGGTCGCAGTATATGCGTACACCATGGAAGAGAAGGAAAGGGGATAGACAAACATTATTAAAATCAGGAGCAACCACAGGCGGCTGAATAGTATCAGGGTAAAATTACGCCGAATTCTTCGATGTTTTTTTGTTTTTTTTTGCGTTGTGTTCGTGGTGTCTACCATTGCGCCGTGATCGACGCCGTGTAATCACGCCGGTATGCTGGCGAGTCGTCGCACGTGCGTATACGGTGCACCGTATACACTCGTTTAAGAGCCGCACCCGAAATCGCTGCACCAAAATTGAGAAGCAGGTTGTCGATAACGAATGACTACAGCTTCATTCATAGCCGTCATCAGAAAACAAATATGGCGACTTATTCTCCGTGTAATCGCACAAGCTCGCGAAAATTGAGCAAAAGAAAGAAGCTGCTCCTTCCTACGCGAGTTTAT
Organism: Rhipicephalus annulatus; assembly: GCA_013436015.1. Lineage (NCBI taxonomy): Eukaryota > Metazoa > Arthropoda > Arachnida > Ixodida > Ixodidae > Rhipicephalus > Rhipicephalus annulatus. The sequence goes on along the minus strand of WOVY01014081.1, from coordinate 30,862 downwards.
ACAGCATATGAACGTCCATACATACACATATGCCTTTTACACAGATGTACTTCGTGGCTTAAGTGACAGGCGTTAACTTTGCCAGCGACGATGAGGAATAGTACATCTATATGATAATGAATGCCACGTCATCCGTAATACACATCTGTATAAAAATAGAGTGAAGGATGGAGAGAAGGGTTTAATGAGGCTGTAATATGAGGGCCTCATCAACGTCGTGGGATATGCATTTATGCATGCAGGAACGTGAGCTGGATTGAGAGATCACCCAGTCTCGGTTTGAAGGGGACTGCAAATCACGATAGGGCGATTCAGGCTAAGCTGCAGGCAAACAAGCGGGACAAGCGATGAGCTATATTCGCCACTTATTTGGCCAGGGCTCTCATACACAAGGGTCACAGGGGAGAGGAGGCATGGGGTAATCGATGTTGATTACCCGCGTAATTTTTTCGCCGAAATCTCCCACACATTATACCCCGTGAAAAAGATGGTATGATGCGCCAGGCATCTTCATACAGCTTCGTATAACGTGGGGAGGTGTACATTGCTCCCCGACGTCTTTCACCTTTACCGGTACAAACGTTCACATTTCTTACCTTCATAATTTTTTCGCAGCATACTCAAGGTTTTTTTTTTCACATGTGGTTTGAACTTACCTCTTGGGTCCACTCGTATCAGACGAGATTATATCCCTGCGATGCCAGACGTCCGAAGTTGTTACTACGCAGCAGATGTGCCCCGGATTCTAACCTCGTTGAAATATGAGAAGGGCCTTGTGAGAAAGCTAAAGGAGATTAAAGCAAAAGCGTTAGTTTAAAAACGTACGAAGTCCAAGCCTTGCTTACGCGACTTATTATTCGGTTGAGGACTTATGCGTTCTTTCTAGGCTAGTAAAACAACAACAACAACAAGAACAAAAGCTTGAAAACCAGTTCTACCTCCCAGTGAAAAACATCGAACAGAGCAGGCGCCGTCCCTTTAATAAAGCAATGCATTTTGTTTCTCAGTTCCAGAAGCTTTTAACACGAACAGGTTTTATACCGGGGTCCACCACTGCTCTGCTGACATACTTCCGTTACGGCTATGTTATTGTAAAGTATGTATTAACGGATAGCAAAAAAAATCGATAAGAAAATAGTCTGTCGATCGGCGTCGAAACCAGCAACCACTCAATTCGCAACGCGCGCTGCTAAACACTATGCCCACAGAGCGCACGTTGTCGAGGATTAAAACGGCAAACCTTTTACATACGCCACACACCATTTGACAGTCCTCAGAGCTCCGAAACCTTATCGCGTTTTCGTTGTCCGGAGCGAGATGGCGCGACGGGTTCGCGTCGGGAGCGCTCTCAAGGTCGTCGCTTCCACGGAGCGCTGTTATCTAGCTTGGTCTCTCTTGCGCGCGCGATTATCGGACTCATGATTCGGGAGAGGGCAAAGGTAACTTCGCTCGCCGCCATGGCTGCGGTCAGGGCGAAGGTAACTTCGCTCGTTCCCATGGCTGCGGCGGGCGAAGGTAACTTCTCTCGCTGCCATGGCTGCGTTTACGAAAGGAGCGCACTGCTGACACACAACGAAGTAAGAATTGTGACACGCTTGTCCTGTATATACTTGCGCACTGGTTTCGTGCGTCCTTCTGTATGTTTGAACAGCGCGCTTTGAGTGCCGAGCTGTCACAGTGGTTAGTCCGCGCTCGTCCTGTGTAGGCTGCAAGTTTCGAGCTGCTTGCCGTTCTTCCCTTGACTTTGTGATTTGTTGTTTATGCTGAAACAATACACAATAAACCATCAACTACCTCAGTTAACACGCGTTTAACTTTCGTGTTATACCGATTCCTGGATGAGCGGAGCAACCACGTTTCTTTCTTGAAAAAACTTTCGGGTAAATTCGGGGAAACCGGAAGTGCTTGAAAGGAAACGGTTGACCAAGGTTGGCTAACGATGGCTCAATATAGGTAAGTGATCACTAAGGTTCTCTATAGCTGACTATATTACAGAAGCAGTGTAACTAATGTACACTGCCCGCTCTTTGAACGCCAGCATTGTCGTCGTTTAATGCTAATAAAATGATTGTCTGGCATATACGTAAACGACCATTTAGGGTATGCCTGATTGTCCACTTTCAAGTTCTAGCTATATTTTTTCCCTTACCCTGCAAACCTGCCACGTGCCCAAAGTTCTGTCGACGTTTTTCCAGCGAATACGACAGAAAGTTATGCAAATGCTTTCGCGGAAAGGAGCGTCCCAGTCGTGACTGAAAGCTCTTAAAGAAAAATCACGCAACAGACTTGCCTGGATGTGACAGCTGGAGCATGCGTTTCAAATCCGCAAACAAGAAGAGAGAAAGAAGATACAAAGTAGACAGGTAAGACTGAGGCGGTCTTTTAACATCCCATCTTTTGTGAGATCTACTTGCTTCTTTACACAGAAAAGGTATTCCTTTACTTATTTCTTCTTGAATAAAGACTACGTGACTGAAACATTCATGGCGAGCGACAACCTGCAGCAGTCTGGTCTCGATGCCTCTTTCATTATTATTTTTTGTAATATTGGTATGTTTTTCACAAACGGCCGACAGCAGCTGTCTCTTGATTTTAAGTTCAGAAAAAGTAACAAAAGCGTAAAAGAGTTACACTTTTCAAGCCATATTTCCGGCTTTAGCGGGCAGAAGGAAAGCAGGATTTAAAACGAAGTACTCACGAGTGGCGCTTTCACATTTGTGCCACTATACGGCGGGTTGCGCAATGAATTGAGTTAATCTGTTTTGATGGACGGAGTACGTTTTCTTTTTTTTTGCGACTCGGTTTCAAAATTTAGTTTTCTAGAATAAGCCCCTGTAGAAATAAAATAAAGAATTAACACGACGAATTCTTTTACGAGACGTGCAGCTGCGTGTACGATGGGTAAAATACTCGCTTGAAGCCACAGGCGAATGTTAATGAAAGGCGCCAGACAGGCAGGCAGACAGACAGACAGACAGACAGACAGACAGACAGACAGACAGACAGACAGACAGACAGGACAGACAGACAGACAGACAGACAGACAGACAGACAGACAGACAGACAGACAGATAGACAGACAGATAGATAGATAGATAGATAGATAGATAGATAGATAGATAGATAGATAGATAGATAGATAGATAGATAGATAGATAGATAGATAGATAGATAGATAGATAGATAGATAGATAGATAGATAGATAGATAGATAGATAGATAGATAGATAGATAGATAGCAGCCTCGTCACACCATCGCTAGCAGTATTTGGAATGTCAAGCTCATGATAGCATCAACCACAATAGCTTTAGAGTTGTCTGGTAAACCTTTCAGAAGGGCTTACAAAATTTCAGAAGGCATCACAAAAATTTTAGGATAATATGCGAAATATGTGTGCAGCCTCGCCCAATTAGCTCACCGAAAATGGAACCCCCACGCATCGTACGGTGTTGACAAGCGGATGTGATGGACGGCAGGATGCTGTATGGGAAGTTTGGATTTAACTAGACATGCAAAGGTTATGAACATTGATTAACCAGGCTATTTGTTTACTGATGGTAAAGAGAATTCAAGAGGTGTTAACACCAGGAACCGAGGAGTTGTTCCTGGGGCGAACTGGTGATCATTGCAAAGTGCCATTGTTAGCTTTACTCTTTTTCAGCAAAGTATGACTTGGAGCATAAAACAGGACACATAACGGGCGGCAACGAGCGGCACGACCCCTGGCTCCAAATAACAAGCCAGTGAGGCTGTGCGAACGGGGATTTACGCATTATCATGCAGCATACTATGCATCACAATCGTCTTGCTTGCACGAAGCCCGTTTTTTAGGTGACTATCTGAAAAGACTGGACTATTCGTAATATTCTCGACAAACTGTCAACAGACCCCGAAAGCAATGTTGCATGACCGTAACTCAACCGGTTTGGCTGACCTTTCATGGACGTGAGAGTGAAGTTGTCCCATGAGCTGCCTAGAGCCAGATCATGCTGGAGAAGCAAACGTGGTCGAAGTTATTCGCATCCGTCTTCTACAACGTCTCCCCTATATGCAAGGCAACTTTGCGGTCTTCTTTTCTATAAACTAAAATAACACCGAACAACTCTCAAAGATGCAATTCATTAACAACGGTTGAGGCACTGAGGGGAGGAACCAATTACTCATTTAGCGGAAAACTGGACAAAAATGCAGTAAGCGAAGCGCGCTTTCCTGCAACGCCGTTGCGGTGCACTCAATCGCTACAGGCATGCTGATAGATAGGCGAGCTTCGCCTCAAAGCCAGCACGGCGCGCCAGCGTGTCACGTGAGCTCATGCAACGCCTGTGCGCCCGCGCCGATCAGCTTCGATGCGCGGCCGCATCATGTGCGCTGGCGCCCCGCGCAGCGCAGCCAAGCTGCGCTGTGTCCGTATACCAAGAGTGGACGGCACTGTACGCTAATTAAAAAACACCAGAAGGTCAAAAGTTTCGGAGCCCTCTACTATAGCGTCTTTCGGAATCACCTCGCGGTTTGAGGACGTAAACCCTTAAATATCATCATTAATAATCGACGACTATTAAGCCCTCGTATACGGTACAATCGATTCTAATTTTCTCGTGACGTTACGTGATCAGACAGCTGGCATCACGAAACTTCGGGATAGCATGACGCTCTTGTTCCCTGTATTTGCAGACGTGTGGAGGCGTTTTTTAAGCCGCGTTCTTCAGAGGAGCACTGCATCTAAATAGAATGAAAACACGGTACGTCGGAGTGCTCGTCATGACTGATAGCGCTCGCGATGAAGGTGAAAACTGCGACGAATGATGCCGAGGCCAAGCGAGCGCGTTGTCTCTGAGAAAAAGAAAAAGAGTTAAGTTTGTTATTTCTTCCTTCCCTCAAAGTCGTGTCATGTACTTACGGTTATTTAAATACCGTTATTTTTGTTTGTTTGTCTGTTGCTTGATGTCACCTCCTAAAGCATTTATGAAGCAAGACCTCGAACCGCATGAAGCACGCGGGTACAAACGCCCTTCCTCCATAGCTCACACGAGTCAGAAAGGCACGAGTGTCAGGGTTGCTTCTAGGCAGATGGTGGGAGACATTTGCACAGCAGGAATGCGAGCGGACCAGTAATTTGCATATCACGAGCGCTCGCGTGCACAACGACGGATAGCGAGATGTAGTAAACATAAGAACGCAACGTATACCTGACAGGGCCGTACAGAGCAGTTCCGTAGAACTAACTGAAGGGGACCTTGGCGCTGCGATCGTTCAGCGACCATATGAATGATGGGTATAGTACACAAATTTGTCTAGTCTTCGTGCTTGCTGGCTTCGAACACACTTGAGGCTTTGTTTACTGCTGTGTTTTGGTTTTGTTTCGAATAAAATAGCGAACCGTTGTGAACTTCATGACCCGATTTGAATTGGCGAGCCTAAAAGGTTAGGGTGGTGAAGTGCAACTTCTGGATATTTGCTGATTGTCGTTTCGTGGCAAAGCAGCTACATGCCCTCTCGAAGCCAAACGCAGTCGAAATTACGAAGATGAGAGAAATCCGAGTACTAACCACCATTCCCATGCTCGCTGAAGCGCCGTGCGTAGCAGCTCCCATAGACACTAACACCAGAGTTCCTTCTAATGTACTTATAGGATACTCTATGGTCAAGAGGGGTTACAGAGAGCTCGACCTTCTGTCCCAACGTGGAAGCGGCCTTGCATCAGCCCCAGACTGAATCCTCGGGGCATATATAAAGTTGTTTTCACCACATAATGATGCACATGAACACACAAACCACGATGCGTGTACCATCTAAATTTCACTCTGGAGTTCGATATGAACGAATCAGCCCAGCAATGAATTGTCTTAGGTTGAGGAGTCATGTATGTGCGTTGCGGAGTCGCAGAGAAACGCACACCACTTAAAAGTTCTCATGAAAATCATTCATTTATTCATTTATTTAGAAAAAGAAAGACGCGGAAAGGAAGGCTACATTAGAGCCAGCTGTCCCAAGAGAATTGTACTAATATACAAGATACACGCAGATACAAAAATTAAGAATAAAAGCACGAGAAAAATAATCAGATGCACTAAGTACAGCCGTGGCCACGTCTGTGTAGAGCGTGCGAGGAGCCGGTTATCGCTCCGCGGGGCTAACCTCGAGCCAGTTTCGGGCTCTGCAGTGCTGTATCAGTAGCATGTGCGGCCTAGCTGTCAGGCAGACCACATCACAGCCCGAAACTGCCTCGAGGTTTAACCCTGCAGTGCGAAAATCAGCTCCTCGCATGCTCTACACAGACGTGGCCTCGGCTGTACATATACACACTATAGTACTTTGTCAAGAGGATTGACACGATCAAAATGCCGCAACGGGTAGGCCTTCAATGAAGGCCTCCTGTAATACATGAAACTAAAGTCTCGCGGTCTCGTATGCATTTGCCTCAGACCCCTCGAAAGGAAAAGCCGTCATCTAGACTACACGTTCATTTTATTGCTGAAGAATACGCACATGAAGACCAGCGTGCTTATCTTGTCCTCTCTGATGTATTTGCCATTTTAGTACTAATAAGAAAGATGTAAAATATTAACTAACCCTCACAGTAACAAGATCTTGTAAAGCTGTCTGTCTCCTCAGTCGATAGTAATGATCGTATCCCCCCCTCCCTTGAATGCTTTCTGAGATCAGACACACTGGAACTTCTCCGCACCACACTTGGCTTTCAAGGGTCACCACTCATCGCCACAGTTTTGACCGCGGCCTGCGAGATGAGGCGGCGGTGTGTGCCACCGGCTAATCACGGAGGCCGTGGTTCGACCAAGCAGCGATGCTTACATCTCCGCGGGGTGAGTCTGCGTGTGGGATCTCAGAGTACGGCGTGACGGTGACAATCGTGCATTGGTACCTGCGCTTTCAGCTATATACTAAAGTCCCTGAACGTAACACTGGAACTCTATACAGGGCTTACAGACTGCGGCCCCTTTGAATCCAGCCATTGACCCTGAATCATACCTTGACTTGCACGGTGGTACTTGAGCGCCTTGGTTGTAATGAAACTTCGGAAATGAGCCTGCTGACACGTCATGAAAACAGTGATGACGTCATCGTATTCGCCACGAGATCTGGCTACATGTGGCAGCATCATCGCACCATTCGATTGGCCTTGGGCTACAGACCCGACAAGTGTTTGCTACATGCATACACAGTATCAGATAAACATATTGATTTGAGTAGTAAGGAAAAACGGTCAGCTGCACGCATACAAATGTATCCAGCGGTGCTTTGCTTTGGGCGACTTGAGCCGATAGTCTGCGAATAAAGCTCGTTCACTGCAGCCTAACGTTGAAGTTTATACGTCCTCCATTGCCACGCAAGTGCGTGAAGTTGGCCTACTGTTCCTACTATGTGTGAGAGAAGCGCAATCTGGCAATGAATGGACCACTGGCGTTCCACGACAGCCGTCTGTTATCACATTGCTCTAAAGTGTGTGTGTGTGTGTGTGTGTGTGTGTGTGTGTGTGTGTGTGTGTGTGTGTGTGTGTGTGTGTGTGTGTGTGTGTGTTTTCTTGTCTATTACCTACGCGTTTAGATTGTGTTCTGCCTGCACATAAATAGATGTTGTTTTACGCGACTGAACCAAGTAACTATTTGCTCACTCAAGCAGCCAGTCTCGCTCAAGCGGTGAAATAACGGCATTATAAACTTCCAAAAGTACGGCTTATCAATGTAAACCGATTCAATGTTATAATTTAACGTCCCATACACAGTAACAAGTATTTTAGCGTCCTAGACTTGTATCTCTATGAGAAAATGACACTCGGCTATCGGATTCGAGGTAGAGCTTTGTCTCGACGGTCCACGGCCTTATTATTGACGCTATCTCTTCAACCCTGGCTACAGTGGGAGATGCCGTGCGCATCTCTTCCTCATTTCTTTTTCTTTGTCTTTTCTCTTTGTTGCGCACAGCGCTGTCAGGCGTAGGAGGTTCGGCGCCGACCTTTATGGCTTCTTTTTCCTCCGAGCGCTCGCGCATCTACCTTCATCTGCATACCACTCGCGTGGGGCTTCTAATGTTGTTACGAGATTAAGGAAGCCCCAGCGAGATGAATTGATCTCGTAAAAGGATAGGTGGCGTTGAACCTTCCGTTTCGTTTTGCTGACAGTATACCGTGCAGGCACGTAGCCAGAAATATTTTCGGGGGAGGGGCGGAGGGCACCCCCTTGAAATGGTCATACAGATGGTATGATAGTGACGTCCCACATTTCGGCATCTGCGGCATCATCGACGTTCCAAAATATACAACGATGGAACAGTACATAATTCAGAAGAGTAGCGGAAAGAAGCACAGGGCGACGACAGACCAGGACGGGACGCAGGCTGTCATCACCCGTGTGCCAGTTTGCGCTACTGTTTTGAATTATCAGTAATAGTGACGTCATATATTAGAGGCAATGCACGGTAATTTCTTTTTGCGTGACTCGTATTGACGCCGACGGTTGATTTCCACGTTTGATGAAGCAGCTAAAGCCACCTTAAAAAGCTTGTCTACAACTAAATATCATTGGATTTATCTTGACAACAGGCAACGATGCTCTTTCGACAGCGGATATCAATAACATTAGCAGATGTTGAGGCTTCGCCCCCTTCATAATCATGCACTCTGTGGATATGCTATGATTTTTGTTTTTGAGGGGTGGGGGAGAGGGTTGGGGGTCGGGTCAAAGAGTCGAGCCACGACTTTTGAGAACTAGGTTAGAGAAATAGCTTCATCCCGACCCCCCGCCTCCTGCTATTACTCCTCCACCAGACCATTTATGCTTCAGCATTCCCCCCACCCTCCCCATACATTGTGACGGTAAACACAAACCATCCGGTGTAAATTATTGCTCTCTTCTGAAGTTAAAAGTGTAAAAGTTCGATCTTGTTGGTACTGCTTCATTTATGCGAAGCAACGCTAAAAGCGAAGAAACAGTATAAGAAACACGCATGAAACAGCACTAACCTACGACCAAACGCGTTTATTTGTGGAAGCATGGATAAGTACGCGTCTACACATGTCAGGAACGGAGAGGGAGATCGAAGACAAGCATGTGCCCTACTTTGTATACGGCGCATCTATTTAATGGTGCGAATAACTAACCTCCAACAAATAGACGCATTTGTTGGGAGTTCAGCAAAATTTCCGGTGTCATACTTTCTGTCTCCTCGTTTTTAGTGCTGTTTGGCATGTAGATGAAACTCCTAGAAAAGCTCCATTTACGATAACGAAACTGCAGGATAATATAACGCCCCCTCCCGATGTGGAGCTTCTGAAACCGGAAAAAAGGGTAAAAGAAGGCAACGTGATTGATACAGATGGCCACTACCATTACGAGAAACTTCGCATCGTTGTCTGATCAAAAAGTATAGCAAAATATCCGCGCAAGCTCATCATGTAGCGGAAAAAGTATTTTTGCCCTGAAGGACGAGCTTAGCGCATAGCGGGCGTCGTAGGGACACGCAGAGAATAGCTGTAATTTTTGAAAATAAAAAGGCATCGCTAAATATGATAAGCATTGGATAAAAACTCTCGCTTATTTTATCGTTGTTATTAATGTTATATAGGATCTGGAGTCACCGAAATGAACTATGCCTATTCAGGTATGCATGGTTTGGCTACTCAGTTGCATCACGATTCCAGCCTTAAAACTACACCTGACGTCCTCTGCAGAAAACACAAATGAGTTCCTTTTTCTTAAGTACAGTCAGCGTTAAAAAAAAAGCCATAACCAAGAGGCCTCAGAATATTTTGGATTTGCCAGCAAATAGCGACTGCATTCAGTCGATATCTGTATTCAAGGCTGCATGCTGAACCTGCGGGAGCATTATGATGATAGCCACTATATATGGATCACGCCCACTCACGGGGATTGGCCAAGAAACGAATAGTTTAGAACTAAATGAGCTCACATCAGAATTTTCCAACTAATATATTATAAAATATCTTTAATAAATTATTTATGCTAATATAGATAAGAGATTACATTATTTGTAGAGGAGAGATGCACTGGACAGGGCGTGTGGCAGCCTCTGCCAAGGGCGCCTCTGCTGCAGTGACCATATGGGCTCGTAGCCGTCCGCTACGGTGAATCAGTTGTTGACGGTGCTCAGCTGCTCACCCAAAGGTCCCGGATTGGATCCCGCGATACTAGAAGCCCGTGCCCTCTGCGAAGTCAGTACCCGTGAAATACCACCAGATGGTCGACATTTTCGGAGTCCACAAACTATACGTATACAGCCTACACCTCATAATCGTAGCTTTGTTTCGGAACGTAAAACTCCAGATATTGTTACTAGGTTCACAACCACATCATCATCATCATCATCATCATCTCAGACTGACTACGTCCACTGCAGGACAAAGGCCTCTTCCATGTTCCGCCAGTTAACCCGGTCCTGTACTTGCTGCTGCCAATTTATACCCGCAAACTTCTTAATCTCATCTGTCCACCTAACCTTCTGTCTCCCCCTAACCCACTTGCCTTCTCTGAGAATCCAGTTAGTTACCCTTAACGAGCAGCGGTTATCCTGTCTACGCGCTACATGCCCGGCCCATGTGCATTTCTTCTTCTTGATTTCAGCTATGATATCCTTAACCCCCGTTTGTTACAACCACAATGTGGGACTAAATCTGGCCATTCGCAACTTTCGTTAACGTATACACTTAATTCTAAGCCCACTGACGCGTCCGCACCTCGCCCCCATCGAAACTTGGCCTGGACCATCAAACCCGCGCCCTGGAGCTGCACGCAAGAGCGACACCTGGGGCTATGTACAACCACCGCGAGTTTAAACTCTCTCTCTCTCTCTCTACGTGGTTTACGCCGGACTTGTTCGAACCTCGGCACCGCGTCGCCGCTATCTCTCGGGGCCATTCAATTTCACGGCCACGAGTGATCATCCCTCCATCTCTTGATTGCTGGTTCGCACGATAGTATCACGCGGGTGCATCTAATCACGGAGAACCACTTATATCCGATCATTATCCAATTCTGCGGTCACTTGGTCGCAGTACACGTAGGGCCGCACCCTATGGAGAAGAGGAAAGGGAAGAGATAAACATTATTAAAGGAGGGAAGAACCGCAAGCGCCAAGATCTACAGGTGATTTATTAGTACCCAGGCGAAATTATGGCGACTTTTTTTTTCTTTCTTTTTGTTGGCGTTGTTGTACTCGTGGTCTTCGTCGCTGGAACTTGAGCGACGCCGTGTAATCGCGCCGGTCTATTGGCGAGTCGTCGCACGTGCATGTACGGTAAACCGCATAAACTCGTCTAAGAGCCACTGCCCGAAATTGCTGCACTATAGAATGGAAAAGCTGCGTGACGATCACGGATGACTGCGGTGGCATTCATATCCGTAGTAAGAAAACGTTTTGGGTCAATATACCTGGTTTTCTCTTGATTGCCTAAGTTCGTGTAAATTGTAAAAAAAAAAAAGCTGCCCCTACAAGAACCCAAATGGTACGCAAGCATCAACACATGCGTCGAATATACACCTACAGTACAAGCGCAGTGGAAAAATGTCGTTAAAAATATTGCGACTGACGATTGCGAACCGTACATCTATGTGGTCGTTAATAGTACGTATTCTGCAATGCACACATTCAATGTATAGCAGAGCCAATGACAGCGGGAGAGGCTTTTAATAAGGGCATAAGACGAGCGCCCTACAAGACGATAGACATCGATACATGCAAAAAAAAGTGAGATTAATTGGATTGCATAAATTAGCTGGTCTCGGTTAAGTGGCTGAGAGAACGATGCGGTGACTTTGCTACTTTGCAGTCAAACGAGTGGGCAGAGCGAAGAGCTATTTGCAGCTTATTCGAGCGCGCGCGAGGCCCCTCTCCCATCGCAGATGGGTCACTGGCGAGAGGAGGACGGGAAATTGATATTGATAACCCGCGTAATTTTGAGCGCGAAGCCTACCGTATGCTCCACACTGTTTAGAAGATGGCTAAATTGGGCAGACATTATCATGTAGCTCTGTATAAGCTAAATTGCGGAGGTGTGTACATAGCTCTCATGTGTCTTTAACCCTTTTCTTAAGCAAAGCCTTTCAAATTATTTCCTAGTCCTTGCAATGTTTTTTTTTTTGCGTGGGATACATAAACCCCTATTATCTTTGTGCGCGGCTTCAGCTTACCACTTTGGTCCACTCGTATGAGGCGAGGGCATTTTTCTTAGATGGCAGATGCCCGAAGCTATGTCATCGTGCGGGAATTCTGCATTCCCCAGATTTTACTTCTTTGAATGGTGTTGGAAAGACCTTGGGAGAAAAAAAATAAAGAAAACGAAACAGGAGATAAAGAGTCCTTTCTATATATACAAAAAAACGAGAAAACAAGTTGAACCTTTGCCCACCGGACGACTTATTAGGTCATGAAGTTTACTGATATAATAATCTAACATGCGGCGTTTGACGTCCCAAAACTACGATACCATTACGAGAGACGCAGTATAGTGGAGGGTTCCGGAAATTTCCACCATCTGGCGTTTCTTAACGTGCACTCACAGTGCACGGGACTCTACCTTTTCGCCTCCATCGAAATGCGACCGCCGCGACTGGGATCGAACCGACAACCTTAGGGTCAGCAGCCTAGCACCCGAGCCACTGGTCCACCGAGACGGGCATGAAGCACAGCGGTAGCAAAACAAACAAACAAACAAACGAAGTGATGCGGTGCCTGCAACTTATTTCGATAAAAGTATACTCGGCGACAAGCTCACTAACAAAAAAGTTTCATCGATCATACAGGCGTGCTGCTCGACACAAGTTCTTTCGAGCAGCATGCTAGGACAACGACTCTGGAACCACAGTCAACGCCCTTTGGCGCAACAACGTTGAAATAGCTCGGCTACGTCTTCGCGCTGCTGCCGCAGAATACGCAGCACGGCGTGCCTAAGTCGTTGGAGAGTTACTTAAGCTGTCACACTGCCATATAAAACTTGGGGTCTCAAAAATACCGATAAAACCGTTTATTGAGTCCTGTCATATGCGTGCCCACAGGGGCAACGTCTCTAGAACTAGCCTAGTTTTAGAAACGTTGCACAGGGGGGCATGGGGGGGGGCACCCCCTAGTCATCTAAGAGGGAAGGCGCCAAGTCGGCCCTATTGAGATAATTGGAAGGGTGGAACTGCGACTTGGGGGGGGGGGGCGCTGCGACAAACTTCATCCCCCCTGAATAGGAACCCTGCGCATGGCTATGAGTCGTATTGTCCAATCTCAGATGATAAAGCGGTCGTAGGAACTGTATTGAAATACTTCGTTATTGATGTGCCAGACGCAGGTCAGAAGAAGTAGAAATGATGCGCCCAAAGCGTCGCGGTGGTGAATTGATAACGGTGCTAGGTGGCTTATGATCCGGAAAGTACGAGTTCGACCCCGATCACGTACGGTGGTCGCGCTTCGATGAAGACGAAGCGCCACAAACCCGTGTACAGTGTAATCAGAGGGGAGGGGTGGGGGGGTGAAGTAATTAACCACCTTCCAGAAATACTTATATTAGCAATGTATGTTAAAGTTTAACGTCTCAAAACCACCATGGTCACGAGAGACACCGTAGTGGAGGGCTCCTGAAACACTGACCAACTGTGGGTCTTGAACGTGAACTTAGGGGCACACGGGACCCTAAGTATTTTCGAGTCCATCCTAAATGCAGCCGCCACGGCCACGATTCGCTCCCGCAACCTTCCTGTTGTTGTTTTTTTTTTCATTTCGTTTTTGTATACAACTTTGTGCACCTACAAACAGACTTACGAAGACGCATAAAGTAGGGCCACTCCTACCCCTCAAAAACCCAGTATGCTCAGACCCACACTCACAGAGTTAGGGTAGTTAGTTCGCGGGTCGAAATTTTCCGGCGCGCCTTCCCGAAGCTCCGCGCTTTTGCCACACGGTAAATTGGCACCACAAAGATATCTTAATGAGAAGACTACGGGCTCACCACCCCCCCCCCCTTCTGGCTACAAACCACGAAGGCAACACAGAAACCACCCTCATTTCCTTGAACTCGAAGTTTAGGGGTTCTTCGTCGCTCGCTGGATTTCGTGCCGACCGGTTGTGCCCCCGCGATCTCCGACGACAGCGCAGCTCTGGCCGATCGGCTCACCCTCCGCCTGACGCCGTTTAGCTCTCGCTGAGTGGTGCCCCGTCTTCGGACCTTTGCGACCATGTCCATCTTTCCTATCTTCTCCTTACTTCTGTATGTGGGTCTCCCTGTCCTTGTCCCTATCTCGATCCCTATCCATTTTAATCCTCCTTATCCCTCCTGTTTCTCCTTACCACCATCACTCGTGAGCCCCTGTTGAAGTGTCGCACTGTGATGCAGACAGTTACGGAGCTCACTTTTATCTTCTTTTCCATCTCTCTTTTTTATTAATCTCTCAAGGGGTTCTTCCAAATGTCTGCCGTCGCTAGCGTGAAGCTTCGTCCGGGTCACACAATGCTTAACGCGTAGCTTTTTTTAAGTTACAAAGCTCCCCAACGGAAGTAGGTGAGGTTATTCCGAACGATGCTGACCGACGTGCCTGCTGCGAATAGCAGAGTTACGATACTGCAATCGATACATAATAACCACGAAGAACGTCACTAAGTGCGAGTCAGAGGGAACGTTACGCTGTCAGAGCGAATAAAAAGCGGAAGGAAGAACGATGAATGAACAGAAAACGACGAGAGAACCTACCATGCTTCTACCATCTCGTTCTTTTTACTGTGCCTCGTGTTTCCAGCTGAATTTTCATCCGTTTTGAGAATGTAATCTGTCCTCTTTTATGAAAGGGAACACACGAGCACGCGGTCTGCGCTCGGCGCCGGCTGCCTAGAGCACCATCAAGTGGCGGCAGAAGAAAGTACACCCGCTTTTGTTTGCATCCATTGGGAAACAAAATGATGAGTCACGGCTAGTGGACAAGTGCTGCACGAGGACAAGCTCCCGCTTTGGTCCAGCAGCGACCGCGTTGCCGCCAAGAGCGGACGTGCTCTCTCTAGCTCTCGGTTGATGGCGCTGCACGCAGTCGCCGAAGAGCGCGGGCCACGCGCTCAGCTATTCCGTTTCATATATAGCAACAGTGTACAAAGTGGTCCAGTGCAACGTCTTCGTTCTAAAAGTTACGTTGTGCTTTTGTTCAGACTACTACTTTTGCTTCGTAAAGGCTCAGAAAGCGTTACAGTCATAGTTGGTTCAGAAACTTCTTTACGTTGCTGTTATACCTGTTTATACGTATCCTGGTTACAGGTAACTTGGTAGAAGCCTGGTTTTAGTTTTACTTCTCTACTAGTGTAAATTTCCGGCAACTGCCAAATATAAAATGAATTGCTTTTCTAAACTTAAAACTCATATTTTGCCTTCAAGCAGCGTCACTTACCTCGCAAGCCACGCAGCTTTGTCCAAGGCTGCAGAGTGCTCCGCCACGGTGGTCTAGTGGTTAAGGTACTCGGCTGCTGACCCGCAGGTCGCGGGTTTGAATCCCGGCTGTGGCGGCTGCATTTCAGACGGAGGCGCAAATGTTGTAGGCCCGTGTGCTCAGATTTGGGTGCACGTTAAAGAACCCCAGGTGGTCTAAATTTCCGAAGCCCTCCACTACGGCGTCTCTCATAATCATATGGTGGTTTTGGGACGTTAAACCCCACAAATCAATCAATCAAGGTTGCAGAGTTCTTCTGGAGACGCACCACCATGCATCACACACGCGGGCGGAATTCACGAAGCAATCTGCCGCATCCGAGTAGAGAAACTGTCGCACACTTTCTGACGAAAGGCTGTGTTGCTCGTAACCGGTGTTATTTTCGCGCGTGCGCAGGTGTTAGTTGATGAGAGCATTCCTGCCACGCAACTGCAGCCGTCATCTATCTCGCGCACTTTCCTCCCGTTATCACCACTGTCGTGGCACATCTCGGCCACCAACAGCGTGCGCGCTATCAGCGTGACGTAGCTTTCTTGATAGGACAGTGGCGATAACCAGCGGTTTTCAACGAATACAGCGCGAGCAAGTAAGATGACGAATGTGTGGCAGAAATGCCCCCTAGATACTCGACTTTCCCTTAGAGTGCACACTGTCGATTTTTATGAAAGGGAACACACGAGCGCGTTGCCGACATGCTCGGCGGTGGCAGCATACAGCTGGATTAGCGACAGCGAGAGCAACTGCAGTTTTTTTTACGTCATCTAGTGGCGAGCGGTACAACCAATCAGTGGTGATTTGGAAACAGCGGCAAGACTGCGACCCTTCCACCGGCCACCCCCTTCTAGGCGACAACGCAAAAGGTCGCGGTCTTTCTTTATTTATTTATTTCGTTTTATCTATCTATTTGTATAAGTGTATTCTGTGCACCCCATACTTATTACGGTGTTCATTGAAAAAAACTATTACAAATATATTATTCGTACTTCAATTTTATTTCACTCTTCCTCAAAGACGAATCAAGGACGCCACAAAAAAAAATCTAAATACTGTTGCCCGGCTCGAAATACCACCCGCGTCATCTCAGCTGCCGGGCAAACACAAGACAATCCGTCCTCGGACTCCTGCGGCCGTATCCATCTTTCCTATCTCCTCTTCCGTCGTTTCCTGTCATTCGCTGTTCCTGCGCCTCGCTCTCTCCTTCCTCTCGCTATCTATTTACCTTTTAATCCTATCCATTTTAATCTCTCCTTACCCCCATCCCTCGCGAGCTACTGTTGAGGTGTCGCACTCTGATGCAGGCAGTTACGGAGCTCACTTTTCTCTTCTTTTCTTTTCAAGAATCACATAAGAACACAAGACAAGCATGCGGTAGATACGCAAGAACGCATCGCTGATGACTCTGAGACAAACACGCCAGGTATTTCTTGAAGTGGTCGGCATACCTGTGTATGTGCATGCATCAGGTGATGTGCCGGCCGTCAGCTCTATGGAGCCTGTCTGTCCGTCGGATCGAAAATAGGTTCTCGTTCCTGGCTTCACAGTCTGATATTATCATTACTTGGCAGTCATCGCTTCTTTCTTCGGTGTCATGAAGCGTGGATGAAAGACGAGCTCCCGAGACCAGACTGCCAGGGTTTGTTCTTTATCGATTTATTCGAGGAGTGAGTGATAACTGCATTAAACTTCAGGATACACATCACAATTCCTTCCTTATTGTGTTCGGAAGTGACCTAAGCAAGACAAGAATTGAAAAAAAATAAAGACATGTCCACGTTATATTCTGTATCACTCTTATTTGCAATGCTGAAGGTAACGTATGGGCTTGCTTATTATGCACAGAGGGGGAAAAATGGCATCATATCCACGGGGTGAAGGATGGAGAGTGGGGCGAAGCATCCGTCCGTCCATTCGTTCTTGCTTCCGTCCATCCATGCGTCCGTCTGTGTGACCATCCGTGCGTCTGTTCGTGCGTCCGCACGCCCATCCGTGCGCCCGTCCGTGCGTTCATCCATGAATCCGCCACTGCATCTATCCATGCGTCCATCCGTCCGTGCAGCCATCCGTGCGTCCGTCCATGCATCTGTCTGTGTGTCCGTTCGTACATCTATTCAACACTCCAAGTACCGATATCTCGCATCGTTTCATCATATATTCTGCATATAGAAGCACCGCCATCCAGTGGACATTCAAAGGACTAAACGAGAGGTGGCACAGGCACCCTACCTTACGGCTTGCGCTTCGTGTCTACTTCCCACCTTTAACCACCTCGAGTTCATGGTGTATACTAGATCACTGTTTTCATGGCACTGCGGCCCAACGTTCGCTAAACCTTTCTAAAACCTAGGAGGTTACGCCCAGCGAGTATACCCTAGCAACCCTTTCTTGTCAGATAGTGCTCAATGTACATGCCAATGGCTGCTAATGGGGAAGGAGAGACAGGAGAGTTCGGCTAGCACTCGACCATCGGGGTTCGTGTGCCGTAACGTATCAAGGCGAAAGCCTTCAATGACTCATACTCGCGGCGTTCGATAATCCGTCCGTGCCCCCTCACACTCTCTCAGATATCACGTGGTGGACCAGCGGCGCGCGCGACAACGCTCCTCCGTCAGACGTGTCGCTGCAGTTGTACAGTTAGTCGGAAAAAGACAAGACATAGTCAGTTGAATGGCCACCAGATTTCGCCGAACACAGTTTGCACTCGACAAAGTGTCCTTCAATTTTTTTCTTGGTTCATTTTTGCATATAGTCATAGAATCCATATATAGAGACTATTGAAGAAATGCTCTGTTGGAAAAGCCATAACCACCGATGCGCTGACATATTAGACCACTGTCATGGTTGATGGTGATGATTAGTAGAGTTTATTGGCGCAAGGGCCAGATATGGCCAAAGAGCGCCAGAGCGATGATAATGAACTGTGCGATGTGCAGTGTGGATAAAACAGGTGTGACGTGGCTGTAAATGGGCCTAAAAACAGTCGCTGTAGGTGCGTAAAAATATACATATAGTAAAATTATGGCAATGAGAAATGATGTGTGCTATGGAGACATAAAATGCTTTAAAAGTGATACGTATGTGAAATAAAAAAATGTGAAATACGTATGTGGTTGTCATTACAATAGTTTAAAGAAGCGCGAAATATAGCAATTTAAAACACTCGAGTTCTCGCAGTATACATCATGAACAAGCGTGTTCAGGTATTATAAACGGACGGAAATTGTGCGATGTTTATAAAACTACATTTAGGAAAGATACAACGGTCATTTTGCAATTTTAATGCACGCGAAGGGAGCGTTTACAGGTTTATTTTACTACATCGCGCCACCAACCTTGCACTGTATCAACATTCGAGGGCGTGGCCGTGCGGCCGATCGCGCCGGCCTGTTTGCGCGCCGGGTGCGTCATAGTCCATATTTTTTGTTGTCATGAGCCAACAACTCGACATTAGGGGACAGGCTCTTACCGCCATGCTGTAGAGTCTCATGAAACAGAGAACAATGCCAGGGGTTATATCAGCATGCTTTGGTGAGTAGACGTCACCCGAAGTCAGAGTGAATGGGCCACACAGGGAGCTCGCCCTTTAGAGTCTGTTTATTAACTCCATGCGTTTAGTCGCGCTGCCATCTCTGGGGCCATGAAAAAAGAAGTGTGTTGTTGAGATTTGCGGCTCATAAAAATTTCCTGTTACTCCCCGCTCATACTAATTATGGGCAAAAAAACTTCCGCTTTCAGTGCGATATCCTTCTGGAATGCGTTACCTTCTATAGCATTAAGCGTTGCACTTCATTTCCTTTGTTCAAAAAGTCCGTCAAAAATCATTTTCTCGAATAACCTTACTTGTGATCTGTTACCTGTTTGACTCGTTTGTTTCTCGTTTTTTTTATACCGTGTTGCGTGTTTTGGCTTGATTTGTGACATAAAAGTGCATTTTGATGTCCGTATATTGTAAGAATTTTCTGTTGCTCTGTATAAATTTTACCGTCGATTTGTATCGACAAACCGAGGGTCCCACTAAAGTCTCTGGCTCTGGGACCCTCGTCGTCTATCTTATATTTTGTACCTTGTTTTTGCGAAAAAATAATAAACTTGAAACTTGAGATCCACTCCACCAGGTGCCGGGACGATTCCAGCTAGCTGCTCTCAGATGAACTCGTTAAATCCACTTAAACCGATTATTCTGATAGTTTCTGAACGCGTATCTTGAGTAAACAGATGCTGCTACATCTTATGTATTCATTCTAACTTTTAACTCGAACTATCGCCATCGATTTCGCAACACTCTTGCTTTTAGAAAACAAGGTCTTGACCGGAAGTGCTTAGAAGAAAAGGGCACCATAAAGTTGACTAATATTGGATAACGATGGCTAAACATACCTGAGTGATCACTAAGGTTCTCTAAGGCTGATTAAATGATGGCAACTGTTTGCTGGTGTGGACTTCCCGCTCTTACAACGCCAACATCCTAGTCATTCGACGTAAATATATTGAGTGTGTCTGCCTTATACAAAACCGCCCCTAGGTTTTCCCTGACTGCGTTGCTGCCATTTTTGACCCTTGTCTTGCATCACGCCACCTGCCGGCGCCTCCAAGGAGTCTAGTGAACATCCGCTAGAGAATTACTGAGGTACGTTCATGCAACGGCGCGAAAGATTCCCAGTCGTGAATTTTAAAGTCTTTTTCAAAAGAAACTTACGGAATAGGCTTGCACGTATGTCACAGCTGGTTTGTGAATTTCATGCGGGTAAGAAAGAAAGGGAGATAGAAACGGCAGAATAGGTAGATAAGGCGGCTTTTAAAATGATGACGTTTGTGGTACCTAATATATAGCTTTGTATACGGGAGAAACGTGCTTTATATTTATTTATTTTTTCAGAAAGGTGCGTGACTGAAACACCTGTGATGAGTGACAACCTAGTGCAGTCCGGCCTCGGTGTCTTTTTTATTTTCTTTTTATATGTTCGCATTACTTTCATGAAGCGGTCGACAACAGCTGTGTCTTGAGTGTTGAGAAAAGCAGCGAAAGAATGAAAAAGTTGTACTTTTCTGGCAACTTTCCAAGCTTCAACGGAAAGCAGAATTTACAACCGGTACTACTCACGAGAACCGCTTTCAAACTTATGCCACATTCTGAGCGTTCCGTAAAGTGTAAAGGTCGCCTGCTTTAGCTAACGGAGAATATTTCCATGCGACTCGATTTCCAAGCTTAGCTCTCTGGCTTTACAGGCTGGAGAGGAAATACGGTTTTAACACGAGAAAGTATTTCACAAGACAGGCAGCTGCGTGTGACACGGGTAAAAGATTCACTCGAAGCTGAAGAAGAATGTGACAGAATAAGCTGCGTCTCGTACATACATACATACATACATACATACATACATACATACATACATACATACATACATACATACATACATACATACATACATACATACATACAATACATACATACATACATACATATACATAATACAGATAGATAGATAGATAGATAGATAGATAGATAGATAGATAGATAGATAGATAGATAGATAGATAGATAGATAGATAGATAGATAGATAGATAGATAGATAGATAGATAGATAGATAGATAGATAGATAGATAGATAGATAGATAGATAGATAGATAGATAGATAGATAGATAGATAGATAGATAGATAGATAGATAGATAGATAGATAGATAGATAGATAGATAGATAGATAGATAGATAGATAGATAGATAGATAGATAGATAGATAGATAGATAGATAGATAGATAGATAGATAGATAGATAGATAGATAGATAGATAGATAGATAGATAGATAGATAGATACGCTAAAAGTTCGCTTAGAGATGCTTCGCATTTAAAAGGGAACACAAAACACTAGACATGTATATTAACCAGATTCTGGTTTTGTCAAATAAAATGCCGAAAGTTACAAGAACGCTTACGAGAAGAAACAATATCACGCGTATTAAAAGAAAACACTTTGTATCAGCTGGTAGACGCATTAAAAAAGGAAAATGCGGATGGCGACGTCACCTTGCAACTCCCGCACCAAACGCAGTGACATTATTAATTTTGATAGTATGGACCAAAGCATACTTAGTTCTCTGTTGCATAAAATGAAGCACATTGTCTTTTGAGGGCGCTAGACACTCAACACACCGAGTTTCAGCAAATTTCGTTGAGGTAACCTCGCCACACTACGAAAAGTAGGCTTTGAAATCCATGACGTCACGTGCGGTGAATTAGGCTGCAAAAGTTAGGTAGACATGTATGGACGTCATGACATGCATGGACGTTTGACCTTGGTTTTCTCCTTCCTGCAATAATCAACCTCTGATAACAAAAATCAGCGATGCTATATTTCCAAGAGTGCTATTTTTTCAATTCACACAAATGCACTGTTTCACTTTAGTGACCCTTTAACAATAGCCGAAGTACTTATTCCCTGATGGAGGCGAAAATGCCATAAAGGCCCATGTGTTCAGATTTGTGTGCACGTTAAAGAACCCCAGGTAATCGAAAGTTCCGCAGTCCTCCACTGCGTCTCTCATAATCAAATGGTGGTTTTGGAACGTTAAACCCCACATATCAAATCAATCAATCAAGTACGTATTCCCTCAAGACGCGTGTCAGTATCAGAAAACCCTAGACAGCCCGGGGCTTCCAGTAAGAACATTATTTTGAAGGTCGATGACCTCGTTATGAACCTATCTCTTGATCCCTTGCTACCGTCGGCGATTGCTGACATTATCCTGTTTTCCGTTTCTTTTCCATTCTGTTATGTGCAGTTGAGTGCAACGCTGTCAGGCGTAGGATGTTCATGCGGCAAACACCGTTCGCGGCTTCTTCTCGCAAGCGCGCTCGCGCATCTAACTTCGTTTGCGTACCGGCCGCTCTCTCGGGTCTTCTAATGTCGTTATGCACAGAGGCTCGTCGAGATTCGGGAAGCCCCAGTGAGACGAGACGTTCTCGTGAAGGCAAGGCTGTGTTGAACCACGGCCGGGCTAGAGGTGCGGCATGCGCGCACTTTCTTACGGCCTGCGCTTCGTGTCTAATTCCCACCGATGAGGAGTGAGTGAGTAAAAACTTTATTGAACATGTCCGGCGTCATTGAGCGGGGTGGGGCTACAAGCATCCCGGCCTATATAGGTGACGGCCTCGAGTCCTTGGACCCGGGTGGCATCCTGGGCTTGCCGGACGGCCCACAGTTGATCGGCAAGGTCGTGGCTGAGCAGAGCCGCCTCCCATCGCGCCTCGCGGTTCGATGAGGAGTAAAAAAAAAAAAATGCTGGTGTGGGAATGATTGCCCAATAGTGATGCCGTGCCTATGGCAAGATGGCGGATGCGGCGGCCACCTTACTAGGGGCATGATAAGGTGATCACCGTTTAGCGATTAATAACGGAGCGTTTCCTTCGCACGACCAAAGAGTTTATTGTGAAAAGTTTTTCGGGTCACATATTGCTCCATGTGCGTCTTAGTGTAACTAATTTTCCTTAGTAAGCCTCTAATCGGAGGCGATTTTCTTTGGATATTCAGTCACCCATACTTGTTTATGTGTGTTATTTTGTCGGGAACAACTATCTTTTAATATCGCACTAATAAAGCCTTTATAATAACATATCAAAGCCACTTGATCTTTCAGTGGGCACCACCAGAAAGAAAGCATGTTTCCGCCATCTTGGCAGTTGCGAAAGTTTGCTTCACTTCTGCTGGCAAGACATTGCGGGAGCTTTCACTCGAGCAATTTTTTTTTTCAAACACCCTTGGTTCCCACCTTTTCCCGCCGCTAGTTGATGGCGCTGCGGCCCAGCCCTCGCGAAAGCTCCTTCGCTAAATCCAAGGGGGTTCAACAAAAAAAAAAAAGCTCTGTAAGAATAACGTGGTCAGACAGTGCTGGTAAGACAGTGCTCTCAGACAGTGCTGGTCAGACAGTACTCAAAGTGCGTCTTTCTGTTACTAGTTTTCTTTAGTAAGCCTTAAATTCAAGGCAAATTTCGTTGGAGATTAAGTCACCAATACTCATCTCTGTAGGTTACTTCATCAGAAACAACCATCCTTTAACTTATGATTAACGTGCGCTGGTTTCTTCCTCGATTCAAATCCAAACAGGTGCGGCTGGTAAGAAGCGAGGTGTCGACTGAAGCCTGCGCTTCGTGTCTAGTTCCCCCCTTTACCGCCACTAGTTCATGTCACTGCGTCCCAACTCTCGCTAAGGTCTCCAGATGAAACAAGTTTCATCGAGGGACCTAAAACCTTTGCTTGGAAAGGGCTGCGAAGAATCTGCCCTATTGTTTTCTCTTTGGGTGCGCAGGCCGTGAGAGAATGCGCACGTATCGCTCCTCTGGCCCGGCATTGATGGGGAGTACCACAACTCGTCTGCTCGAGGAACTCTGCATGGGTCACTACGTCGCCTCCTCACTGGCTGCCATGCTCTTTACTTATCGTGACAGCGTTTCCAGTGTTCGCATTGAAGCCCTCCTATGGCTGCGTAAGCGTCCTAGAACGCAATGGTGCAAAAAAAAGAAATGTTCTGGCCGTATATTTAAGAGGTCGTAGATATTCATGTAAAAGTATCTTGCTGTTAAATACTTTTATTACGGCCTGTTAAAAGGTTCTTGCATGGTTTGAAATGTCACAGCAAGAAAAAAGGAAACGATAAGCAAAAGAAGAGCTGAATCACAACGCAAGTTGCAATACATGACATGTACATACATTAACTGCAGACAATAGCAAGAATTCGAAAGCGTGCGGACACCTCTACAATTCAGTGTGCATTATAGCTGTGGCATACGCCACTGTGAGACCCACGGGACGGCTTTACACTCTCCCATAGTAGAGTACCTAGTAATCTAAATCATTACCCACTTTTTTTTTTCAAAACACTATAGCCTTTGATAACACCGACCATGCGTAATGTTTTATGCTCGCTGTGACCGGGGTTCAGTTTTCCGGCAAGGTGCCAGCTGTGGTGTCTCTTCATCTTACGTGGTAAGATAAATGACACGAGTGAGCGCTGGAGAACGGGTTGTGTCTGCAGGATGGGCGAGAATCCGAACGCATGTCAAACGAAGGCAGGTTAGTTCCGCCGCGATTCGCGTTAAAAAATTGAAAAAAAAAACGCGCGCACTTCCCGTTTGTGTGCCATTCCACTGCAAGTGGCAGACATAGTCACCACAGAGTTGATTGATTGAAATGTCGGGTTTAACGTCCCAAAACCACCATATGATTATGAGAGGCGACGTAGTGGAGGGCTCCGGAAATTCCGACCACCTGGGGTTCTTTAACGTGCACCCAAATCTAAGCACACAGGCCTACAGCGTTGCCCCGCCGCTGTGGTCTAGTGGCTAAGGTACTCGGCTACTGACCCGCAGGTCGCGGGTTCAAATCCCAGCTGCGGCGGCTGCATTTTCGATGGAGGCGAAAATGCTGTAAACCCGTGTGCTAAGATTTGGGTGCACGTTAAAAAAACCCGAGGTGATCGAAATTTCCGGAAAATTCCACTACGGTGTCTCTCATAATCATATCGTAGTTCTGGGACGTTAAACCTTACATATCAATAAATCGATTCTTCTCGAGTTAGCTGGCGCCTATTGTGGACCTAACAAAGCTGTTTCACTCACTCAGCCGCTCAGTAGTATTTGTAAACTAATTACTCACAGCGCGAGAACGCTTTCTGTAATCTAGAAAACGCACAAAAAGAAAACAGCGGCAAATGATTACCCGGTATACGCTTAATGAATATAAGGGCATGGCCTCCGAGATTTTCAGCCTGCAATGTGCCGGCGAGTTGCCGAAGACCGCGTTAAAGGCTGTAAACTTAGATTGTCCATAACTGAACCGGAAACATTTGATTTCAATTACTGTGATTATAAGACGAGCCTCTCACGGTATCTATCCCTAAACAGCAATTTGAGATCGACCTTCCCACATTTTGCGCTTTGTAGCGAAAGCATTTCTACTCTATTGTTCCTGAGATCATTCATAGCGTCGCAATGACCTTGAACTGCCGGAGTTTGACTGTCGAAAGCGTCACGCAACGCCACGTGATCGGCTGCGAAAAATCTGTGCTCACGTCGGATCCGGCCTCGCTGCTGCGGTACTACGTCAGGAGTCGAAACTGTGCATAGTCTTTACAAAACAATAGTCAAGCACACATATTGCTAGTGACAACCACATTTGCAATAGTTAAACGTTAGGGAACTTTTCTTGTGATGGTTATAGCAACACAGTGCGGATGTGGACACTCCGAGCTACAAGCGTACGAAAGATAAAGGCGAGGGATGTCAGCCACTTCAAAATTGTGGACACTGTCGGGCAGAGAAGCTGTAAGAGCGCGAGTGTCAGAAGTTTGCTAGCAAGACCACGTGCACCATGATCACCATTCATCGTCTTTATTTCAAGCATCATAACCACAATCCCGCTCAGTAACGGCGTTTGTTTGTTTCGCACAGTCTTGAAAAAACTCAGAGACAATGAAGTCAAGGAAAGTGTGCGACACATTATTCGTAGTCCTCGCGTTTAGAACAGTATTTGTTACATAAACGAGAAAAAAATAAAATAAAGGGAGGAGAAACCTCGGAATCTTGCCATTGCTTTGTACTGAGTCCACAACCTTCGAATAAAGCGTCGGTACAGCTTCGGACGGTGGAGCATCGGACGCGTTATCCTACGTCTTGAGGTTCACTTGACGAATGGCTGCTGTGTGTGGTTTTAGCGGGACGGCTCAGTGCTCTTCCATAGTTGAGTAGAAAGTACTCGAAATCGTTAAAGATTTTTTCTAAAACACATTTTCGTGCTCGCATATTGCAAGGTCAAATTTTGTCCTTGCATTCTAAAAGTACAAGGTCTTAAACTTTTTGTCGTTACATTCACAATGACAAAACGTTTCATCCTTGTCCTTACGTCAAAAAAGGACAATCACACCTTTGTTCCTACACTTTCGAAGGACAAATTTGTCCTTCCACCATTTAAGCACAAAAAACATACTTTTTTGTCCCTGTATAACTCTACGAATGTGTGTCCTTGCTTTTCCATGACGTCCTGATGTCAAGGGGTTGGGGTGCAATTGCTTTCTCACAGCCACATCGGTATGTACCCGTTTCGTAAGCGTCGGCATGGTTCATCTACTCCGCGCGGAGAGTTTCGGGTGTTCAGTTCTCAAGGCTGTGCCCGGCGATACGAGGTGATCCATCACGCTGTATGCAGGTCGGATAAACAACGCTCCCGCTGAGATCAAGGGTCGTGTGACTCGGTGAACAAGGGTTCTCCTGTGTCCAAAAGTAGGAAGCAGATCATCGTCACTGCACTCTGGTGCGCCTATGCCGACCTCTATACCTACGTCAAGTATCGCTGGCTGCGACGTCGGTGATTAAGACGCATCTTCATTAACTTAGTCAATGACGACCTGAATACGATTGAAAGCTTGAAAGTCAGACGCTATGACACACACAGAGAGAGAAACCGGGCTGTTCGAAGGAACTTGCGAATGAACAAAAAAAATATCGAACGGAAGATCAAACTAAGCAACCAAACAGCTAACATCGAAATAACTAACTAAGTATAATTAACTATTCAATTAATTACCGAGCCTGTGAATATCGAGCGCATTCGATATTGAACTGACTTACTGGTGAACGAGCTATTGAGCAATAACTAACACACGAGCTTGGTCACTCACTTAATTCCTACTAATTAATTAGTTCTCTAATCAACTAGCTATCAAAAGTAACTGTCGAACTGACTAATACGAGTGAACGAAAAACATTTGCAGCTATTATGTGGCTTGCGTGGTTTCGTTTCTAGAAGATTTCACCCGGAGGAACGTGCCACAAACAGAAACTCGATGCTCGCTATACTCATATGCGCGACCTTTTTTTTTTTTTTGTTGCTGCCTCGGACAGCCAATTCCCTCGTGTTTCCAGGATACGTATGAAAGGCTGGAACACGGCGCGAAAACCAGCTGTTTTTCACGCGACGGCAGCCGCTGCTTTGCAGAGCGGGCTCAATCATTTTCGCGAACTGGCATCAAAGGGGTGTTCTGTGTTGGCCGTGATCTGGAGTCGTGTGTAGCATGCAGGTGCAACCCATACATGTCACTCAAATACCGAGGCGTGAGAACTGACTCACAAGATTGCAATCTACTCGACGGTGATTGAGCAGGAACGAAAAGAAAATGATAATGAACGGCGCCTGTGTGGGATGGCGTCAACGGAGCGTTCAGTCACGCACCAAGTTAGCGCTGAGCCCGACGCATATCTTGATTGAATGATCGGGCGAACTTTTATTAAATGCGGAACATTTATTAGCAAATTTCGGCGACTTTGCGCGTTTCTATCAATCTAGCCTCCTACGACTTTTAGCTCTCCTGGCCGTTTCGATAATGGTATCGATACCAAACTTAGTATGGCATTACATGACTGTATGAAGAACATATTTGACTTGGCGATACCTGAAAATCATGACACTGATGTCATGTTTGTCATTATTTACATTTCATGGTCCTGCAGCCCTTGCGGTGGTTTCTTCACATGGCATGTTGCAAAACTGGTCTGGTATGACATGATTACATGGCGAACACAAGCGGCATACCATAACATGGAAATCATGACATGCGTGTCATGTAACAACATGACTACATGCCAAGCTCATGATGCGCTCGCGGGCGTTTCGCTGGCATCACGTATACCAAATTTGGTATTACGGTATGTGAATGGATGACGAAGGTATGCGACTGGTGCAAACATAATAATCATGATATGCGTGTCATGTAACATGACTACATGCCACGCTCATGATGCTCTGGCGGCCGTTTCTCTAGCTTCCCTTGTACCGAATTTGGTATTTCGGGACGTGAATGAATGACGAAGGTATGATATTAGTGCAAACATGATAAACATGAGATGCGTGTCATGTAACAACATCACTACATGCTACGCTCATGATGTGCTCGCGGCCGTTTTGATAGCTTCACTTGTACCGAACTCAGTATTACGCGACGCGAACGGACGACATAGGTAAATGACTCATACAAACATGATAATCACGACATGCGTGTCATGTAACAACATGACTACATGCCACACTCATGATGCGCTCGCGGTCGTTTCGCTGGCTTTAAATATGCCAAATTTGGTTTTGTGCGACCTCAATAGATGACGAAGGTATATGACTGGTGCAAACATGATAATCATGATACGGAAGTCATGTACGGGAGGAAGTGATTTTAAATGAAGCGAAGAGAAACCTGAGCCCCGTAACTGTCTCAGGGGGGGAGGACACCTCAACAGTAGCTCACGAGGGGGGGGGGGGAGAAGGGGTAAAGGAGAGATTAGAAGGATACGATGAAAAGGTAAAGAGAAAGAGAGAGAAGAAGGAGAGAGCGAGGCGCAGGGACAGCGAACGACGGAAGTGAGGAGAAGATAAGAAAGCTGGAGACGGTCGCAGGAGTCCGAGGATGGGGCACCACTCGACGAGAGCTCTTGCCAACGTCAGGAGATGGCGTAGAGCGAGTCCAGTCGGCCAGAGCTACGCTGTCGTCCGAAATCGGCGTCAGGAGATGGCGCAGGGCCAGCCCAGTCGGCCAAAGCTGCGCTGTCATCGGAGATCGCGAGGGCACAACCGGTCGGCACGGAATCCATCGAGCGAGTGACATATACTGCATCAGTCACCTCCACCTCGAAATGCTGTGCTAATTTTAAAAGTGCCATGTCAACCTTTCTCATACGCCCTTCACATATCATCAATTCCCACTGTACGTGGGATCTGCCAATTTCTTTTGTACCCAATCATTGCGGAACAGGTGGCCATCGCCTTAGCACTCAAGATGGATAACATTGAAGTCGTCTACAGTGATTCCATGGCAGCACTACGGGCGTTCGCCAAGGGGACGGTCTCTGAACAAACGCTGAGAATACTGCAAGGCAAGAACATAACGCATCATCTTCTGAGTTGGTTCCCAGCTCACCTTGGGCAAATCAACGATTTCCCTCCCAATCTCAATGAAGCAGCACACGAGGCGGCGCGAGAACTCTCCAACCGCGCCTCCCCGGGGATGCGTTCTACCGGTGAAGGGGATAACCGGGAAATTCTTACAACATATAACGAGCTCACTAAACATTTCTACCTGTCTAGAAGGATTTCCCTCCACCTCACAAAAATCTAACCCGGCCCCAAGCACTTACATTAAGGCTTTTGCAAACCGCGAATGTACCCTACTTTGCAAATGCTACACATCATGTACCCTGACCTATACCCAAGTAATCTTTGTCCACATTGTGGGGAAATAGCTTCATTAGAACACATGCTCTAGCATGCAGTGCACCAAATTCGCTCATTTATCGCACATCACTTCTTGCCAGATGGGAGGCGGCAATCCGCAGCTCGTCCTGGGCAGATCAGCTCTGGGCTGTCCACCAAGCCCGCGAGGCGGCTGAGGAGCTTGGCATCTCAGTCCCCACGTGGGAGCTGCCCGAAACACAGTGATCTGTGTTTGGAGGACCAAATGAAAGTTTATCCGATCCAATCCAATGAAGCTGTCTTACCGCCGTATTCTAGAACGTCCATTCACTCACCGTTTCACCTTCACTTGAAAAAGTCGATATGAGCGCCGTCTCTCAGCAGACCAAGTCACTGCGTATCGGCAATAATCTGGAGCGATTCTTGAGAAGCACAGCATCAGGTTTCAGTCGAGCAGGGGTGCAGTGCTCAACTCAGTCAAGTGAATGATGAAATTCGAGTGGAGGAGCATTTGTGAATCCGGGGGTTGGCTTGCCATAGTAGAGTAGTTGAGTAGACCCTAGAAACATGCTCTGTCGTCGTCTTAGGAGTAGTACTAGTAGTAGTAGTAGTAGTAGTAGTGGTAGTAGTAGTATGAGGAGGAGGAGGAGAGAAGCAGGAGTAAGTAGTAGTATATAGGAGTAGTAGGAGTGTTTATAGTAAGTTGTAGTATTTATAGTGTTCGTATAGTATTAGTAATATTATTATTATTAATTAGTAGTAGTAGTATTTGTAGCAGCAGTCGTTGTACCAGCTGCAGCAGAAGTGTAGCAGTTGTGACAAAGGTTACACATCCAGAGGACAAGTGAGTGAATAAGATCATAATCCTAAATGATGACGATGATGATAGAAATGCTGAACCTTGATCCCTCCATTGTCGCCCGCCTCGACGGTACAGTATACAGTTACATCGCTTGCCTGCTGAACCCGCAAGCCGTGGGTTCTGTCACCGCCGAGGCACTCGCAATTCGATAGAGATCAATTGCGAAAGGCCCGCGTATACTGTGCGTAGGTCAGAGCACGTTAAAGAACGCCGGAAGACTCAAATTTCCGGAGCCCTATATACTGCACGGCGCGCTTAATAATCATGTCGTCGTTTGAAATGTAAAGCCCCAGATATTATGATTATCTTCGCCTGGAATAAGAAAGAAACCCGAGCATTTAATTGGTAC